>PVKS010026312.1:0-28799 GCA_004027875.1 Aplodontia rufa | reverse complement strand
TTTGTAGTTGACATTTTTGAGGATTTTATAGATTCTGGATATGAGACCCTTGTCTGAGGAATCATAGTCCATGATTCTCTCCATTTCTGTAGGAAACCTCTTGACTCTTTTGATTGTTTCCTTGGCAGTACAAAAGCTTTTTAGCTTTATGGCATCCCATTCACTGATTTTTGGCTTTACATCCTTCACTTTAGGAGACCTGTTTAGAAAGTCTTTGCCTACTCCCAAATGTTGATGTGTTGGACCAATTTTGTCTTCTATCAGTCTGCATGTATATTGAAAATAAAGTTAATAAGATTTGCAATTTGGATTGTACATGGAATTGAAGAGAAGCAGATCAGTCTACAAGGATTCTAAGGTTTCTTGGTCTAACCCACTGAAAGAGTTTATTCTGTTATTCAGTCTTCTGGGAAGACCACAGAAGGAACAGGCTTGGGAAGGGTGGGGGAGTGGTCCTGGGAGACCACTTTTGGGACAAGTCCATTCTGTGGCAATCTCAAATGGAGAGAGATATAATTCTGGAGTATGAAGTGGGGTCCAGCTATATGTTTAAATTTTTAAATAATGTTTGTTTTGTTGTGAGACTACTTAAGGTCACTTGTGAAATGAGAGTACTGAGATGTCTAAAGAATGACCTGTGATAGTCCAACATTTATAAATGGCCCAAGATGGGAAGTAAATAGTGAAGGAGATTAAAGTGATTAATTATAGAAAAATCTGATCAAGTGTACATGTGTGTATTGGGTCTGATTATCACCTGGAAGCAGTCATGTCTTCAACATTTGTTCCCCACAGAATACTTACTATTCAGTCATTTTCTTAGACCAGGATCCTGACATTTCACAAGTCAAAAAACTTCTCTGGAGCTCATTTAATGCTTCTAGCAAGAGCTCATTTAACGCTTCTAACAATTATAGAAAGCAGGTACAAATTGAAGGACTGAGGCTCAGACAGATTTTTACATTCATCAAATAATGAAAAGAAGAATCAGGGATTCCACCTCATTCTGAATAATGTGATAAAAATGATTAGTATTAATCTAATGGGTAATATAGTCCAGGCACTGGGCAAGTGTTGTATTAATTAGTTCTCACAGTGATCCAACAAGGTAGATACTAATATTACTCACATGAAGAAACTGAGGCTAAGAAAGGTTAGTTAGGCTAAAGCTCACATTAATAAATAGAAAAGTTGAGATTAAAATCTCTATCTGCCTGGATTCGAGCCCCTGCTCCTAACATCTGTAGACAGGCTTGATCCTACAGTGGGAATCTTCCCTTCGTTCTTTCCATTTGTCCTTCTGCTCTGCTTCTGTTAACTCATCTTTTTCTAGAGAGACAGTACCCCAACTGCAATGTCCACTACGCTGTCCATCTGGTGAAAACCATAGGAATGCCAAGCCCAGAGAAAAACCCAGCCCTTTATAGTCTTTCTGAATCCTCGCAGCAGTATTTGAGAAAGCTCACACAGTGAGTAGAACAGTGTGTCTGTGGCTTTGGTATGTGTTTTGTTTCCCTTCTCTGTTGACTTAGAAATACAGAAAGAACAGGAAACACAGATATGAATCTGTTATTCACTCATCCTTACTGGGAAGGTAGCTTGTTCCCAGCCACAGAAGGAAAAGATTCTTTTTTTTAATTGTTTTTTAAGAGAGAAGGACAGTGAGAGAGAAAGAAACAACTTTATTTAGTTTTTCACATGGCCTTCGTTGCTCTAACATAACACTTAGTTGTATACGTGGTGCTGGGATTCGATCCCGCATCCTCGCACTTGCCGGGCAAGCAGAGAAACCGCTTAGCCACTGCTCCAGCCCCGGAAAAGATTCTTTTCCTTAGTAAAAGTAGAATCTACATTATGGCATTCTTAGGAAAAATGAAAATAGAGAATTACCAATTTGGATTTCAAGTTCTGGCTCCATCATTCTTTAGCAAAGTGACACTGGAAACTTAACTCTTTGAATCTTTGTTTCTTTATCTATAAACGGAGGTAAAAAACAAAACTGCCCTAGTCTACTCACAAGAGGCCACATGAGAAAAATGGGTGCGATGGTGCTTTGTGAACGGTGGTGCAGATGTAGTGAGCTTTGGTTGCTATTGTTTGGTCTCACTCTGGAATCCCCACAGGCACTGTGACTAGTCAAGATTATAAAAAGTCAGACACAGCTATGTGAGTAAAGTAGATGGACACAGGAAGAAGGAACTCTGAGAAAACAGGGAAGAGAGGCAGCTGGAGAGGCAGGAGAGGAGAGGAAATGAGGGGGTCGGGGAAAGCCACTTAGTCTGAGAGTGACTAAGAGCCCAAACTCTAGTCCTTCTCAATGCCCTGCTGTTAACCTCTGGTAAGCCCCAGGACTGTGTTATATTCTCTTTGTTGCTGCGTTTATTAACAGTGCATGAGTCTTAACGCCACAGGGGGATGACTCCCTAGGTTACTTGGAGGCTTAGGGTGGGGGACAGGGTGGGGGGAGGGCTTAGGAAGGACATCTAGGAGACTGGAGGGTGGGAATATGGGGGAATCATCTCAGAAGGAGATCTCTGACCTCCATGAGATACTCATTTAACTCAGGGGTTCTTCCAGGGGAAACAGCAACATGGGGAACCCAAGCTGGGCATCCATGACATGGCATTAGCCCTGGATAGCTAAGTATATACACATTTGTTCTTGAATGTTTGATCCATCTAATAAAAAAAAAAAATCAGTGCATGCTGACAACAGAGTATTTGGTAAAAGCATTCTGACAAAGGCAGGTCCAGGGCCTATCTAGGATAAGTTTAATGCTGTCACTGTGATGCCGGTGTTATGGATGTCGGGTTCGTGTCCTCTTGGAGTCGAAGAATGAAACTGAGGGACACCGAGGCAAGCGTAGTAGACAAGTTTTATTATAGCAAGCATAGAAAGTAAAGCATAGGGAAAAGAGCAGACTTCCCCCAGAGTGGGGGAAGGGGACAAAGCCGATGAGGCAGTGAGGTTTGCCCCTTTTATATGACAACCTCTCCTGGATTGGTCACTGCTTCCCTGCCCCTGTACAGGCACTGGGAATTCTGGTCCAGTCTCTGATCCATGCATTAGGTTCTTTGATCCATGCCTTAGGCACCAAGAAAGATTGTGGTTCCTTGCTTAGCAGCAGGGAGTGTCTGCATCTGGGCCTATCTTATCAGACCCTCCTAAGTATTGGGGGATGTCTTTGCCTTCTCGGAAAAGATGATCTCCTTATCAACCCACATTGCTCTGCCTACACTGAACTGCCTAACTTTTTCTGCCTCAACTGTATGGATGCTATCATGATGATTGAGCTTTTTGACTAAATGTCATGGAATCCATGTCCAAGATTCCTCTCTAAGCAGCCTTTACTTCTTTAGATGAATCTCCTTTAAATGGGGAAGACAGGGGCTGCAATTCCATAACAAGCTATGAAGCTGAGGTCAAGAGGATGCTTCAGCCTTGTCCTGCCAAGATTCCCAATGCCCTTCCCTGAAGCCACCACTTCAAGTTCACTTTCTCACCCACTCTCCATATCATAAAATACATTCCTCACTCCTGTCACCCACTTCTCTCTGTTTTACCTCTGTTTAGATGGAAAGATAACCCAGCAATGCCCAAGGGGTTGATATATGAAGAAGTCACCAAAGAACCCATGAAATACTCTGGGGGGAGTGCAGCTAGAGCACAGTGCTGCATGCCTTTGATGAGTTCCTGGGCGTTTGTCACAGCGAGGAAAGTGGTAAGTCAGGCATTTTCTTTCTTTCTTTGTTTTTGTTTTTCCTCAAGGCGAGGGTGAACAGAAAGACACTTTTACTAATTGATAACCCTAAAGTTCAAATTAAAACTTACGTGGGGTTTTTGAGATGAGGCCAGATTCTTTGCTTCCGCTGGCAAATGGAGTCTGGGCTGAATACAGATTCCAGCAGCCAAAATAGCCCACTTCTAGCGTTTGCAGCTATTCCCAGTTAAGACTGGAAATTTGGTCTGGCTGCAGGTTTCTGCAGCTGAAATAGTGTTAGCAGCTCCCCAGCTAAGAGCTGGGTTTTTTCCTGCACTGCTGTTGAGTGGTGTGTTGCAGCTCTTGATGTGGAAATTCACCCCAGGAATTCAGAGCCAATCTTCTGAGTTCTTGTTGAATTTGAAGAAACTAAACTGTCTCAAAACATCTTGAAATCTATGCTTCCCTAAATCAATCAGGAAACTATATGCCTGTCATGTTTTCTTGGGTCAAGTCATTTGATACCAGATCCTAGCAGGATCTTGGGTTTCATTTCCAAATCTTAAATCATTGCTGCGTCCAACTGTTCGCTGTAATTTTCATTTGGATCATCAGGCTGTAGCTTCCTTTCTCTAACATGTGGAAATGGAGTTTGAAGGTGTGCCATGTGACTGAGTCTGGAGCCAGCAGGAAATGGGTCTGAGGTCCTCCACTACATTCCTTACCCAGGAATGGTACAACTTCCAGCCAAATCCATTTGGACCAGAACAGGGGTCTGTCATTTTGGAAGCTTGAAATTGTTCTCATTTCCTTTCCTGCCAGTCCAAAGCTGTGTGCTTAACAGCTGCAGAAAAGCACTTTGTACTATAAAGTTTTCAAGGTGTATTAGAAGAAAAATTAGCAAAACTCATAGAGTCAACTTATCCACAAAAGTCAGTTCTGTAGAACTAAGATAATTTTTCATGGATTTTTTCATTGGTGACGTTAATAGCTGATATACTATATATAATATTAAACACCAAATGAACTTGCTATAAATATGTATTGATTTGATTTTTAAACAACTTGTCTTCAAGAGGCTATTTCTAAAACAGTTGCTTATTCATTCTTTATGTGTCTGCCCTTAGAAGCTTTATAACTTTTATCTTCCCTAGCACTCTCTCCAAGAAAAAAAGAAAGCACTTAGGAAACAAATTTATGAGAGTATTTAGCAAGCTAGTTTAAGATTTGTGTCGTACATTTATGGATACCTCTCATAGTAGCCAGCAACTACGTAATTGATTTATACTTGGTATCTGATAAATATTTATACGTTGACTGACAGATCTGGTTCCAATTCAGTTATCTGCAATGCACTGGCTTCTTTTTCTCTCTGTCCTGTCAGCAATCAGAAATACACATTTGAGTATATGACATTTACAAGCAAAAGAGCCAGCAAGCAGATTGAGTTAGGGTACCATTAACAGTTTGGGTGCCTTCATTTCCGGAAAAGCAACAAAATTTTCCTGAATTTCTGCATTGTGCTAAGATCATTCTGGGCTTTCTTTCAGCTGACTTTCTCTACAGAATGAGAGACTACATGCCTCCTTCCCACAAGGCCTTCATAGAAGAAATCTGCTCAGCTCCTTCCGTGAGGGACTTTCTCCTATCCTCAGGCCATGAACACTATCTGACAGCCTATAACCAGTGTCTGGAGGCCCTGGCAGAGCTGCGCAGTTATCACATCACTATGGTGACCAGATACCTTATCACAGCTGCTGCCAGAGCAAGAAGCAGGAGACTAAACCATCTCCCAGGGCCACCTCAGGCTTTAGAAAACAGGGGCACAGGTGGAACTGCAGTTCTGAGTTTCCTGAAGAATGTCAGGGATAAGACCTTAGAGGCAATCCTCCACCCAAGTGGTTAAGAGACCACTTTCTTCCCAGCAATGCAGAGCCCCCATTGAGCAGGTGGACCTGGACAGTGAGGGTCAGAGCTCTGTCTGGAATCATCCACAAGGGACCATAGCCCTATTTACATTTCTGTTCTATAAAATAGCATAGTCTCCTTTTCTGAGAGCTGTTGTCCCCACAGAGGAGAATTTGTATGGCCAGAGATATTCCTGCCTTTCCTGGTCACTGCATAATCGCAAACAGCTGTGGGCACTTCACCTTCAGAACTCCGCAGAGGAGAAGATGTGCCCCAATCGGTTTGCCAAGTAATAGAAAAACAATCTAAATTTCAAAAACTAAATAAAATTGCTCATGGATGGATCTCCTTCTTGATTTCTTTAAAGAAAACATTCACTTAATTTATTAAGTTGCTCCTAAGCTTTGGTTCAGAGATTAGAACAGGCATTTTTTTTTGTGACCCCAGAACAGCCCTCTTCTCCCTGCATGTATTCAGTTGGGTGGCAGGAGGTTAGGAATGCTCCAGAGGAGGCGTATAGGAAGAGGAGGTTGATAATAAAAACTTGGTTGTTACCAAGGTTAAAAAGAACAGTTAATAAACATGGGAACCTTATAATCTAATACTTTTTTTAGAGTTATAGTGGGAAGGGGAAGGGAGGGATAAGGGAGGGTTATTGGGGGGGCACTCCTGGGGATAATTGCAATATCCAGAATATATACACATTTTATATTATTTTGTTAAAATCTTGTAAGGTTGTTCAAAAATAAAAAAAATAAACATGGGAACCTGTGAGACTTCCACATCGTACATAGATATGCAAATTCTATTTGATTTCCTTTTTCTTTTTTAGAAGAACTTTTTTTTCCCTGACACTAGATGTCTGTCCTTATCAAATGAAATAATTGACCTTAGGAAAATAAATGAGCCAAATAGAAATAAATAGTAAATCAATATGTTTAGCGTTCAAATAAATGTAACATTTTATTATCATAGTTTCTAACTCAAGTTTGCATTCAGCCTGAGTGTAGATAATCAGAAAACTTTAATCTTGCCAATTTAAAGTAAATTCCACCAATTTAAATTTGTCCTTGCTCCCAGTTTGAACTCACAAACATACCTGGGATGGTATCTCAATTCCGGGGGGCCTCTGCTGTTCTGGAGTCAGGGAGAAGCTTTACATTGAGCAGCCTTTGCCTAAGTTACTGCCTGCCAAGAAGTTCCCTTCCTTTGGGGACACTGGTCAAGTGGAACTGGCAGCATGCCACATCTTGTCTAAAAGGCCATTGTGATTAGCTCTCAAAGTCTGATCATGCCATTAGAAAAGCATTCAACTCCTTCTCACATTTCCCAAGAATATTTAGAGACTATAAGACTGCTCAGGATATCTGCCAAGCACTCCCAGCAAGTGTCTCCAATCTCCAGTGCCCTGGCGGAAGAGAATTCTTGGACTGTTGTCAGCTATGGGGGCTTTTGATAAGAAGACATGAGACATGTCTTCCACCAGGACACCATGAGGACTCTTACTTTCTCATATCCCCAGAGTTTGGTTGTAGGTGACAAAGACATAATATGAATCCTAAACAAGCAACAGAGAGCAACAGATTCAGGACTTTTCTTGGTCTTGCTCAGGTATACTTGGAGAACAATGAGAAAGATTTCAGACTGAGAACTTAAGAAGCAAAACTACAGTCTCTTCAGATTTTTAATATGGTCTCAGCTAAACAGGGCCTTGCTTGTTTGTTTGTGACTAAGCCTTATAAAGACAGACGGAACAGATGCAAACAAAAGTCGATATTTTCTTCGCTAATGAACAACAACGAATCCAAAAGTCTTGTTCATCTTTCAAGATAATTTTTTTTGTTTTGTTTTTATACCAAGGATTGAATCTAGGGGCACTTAACCACTGAGCCACATCCTCAGTTTTTTTTTATTTTTTCTTTTGAGAAAGGATCTCACTAAGATGCTGACGGCTTTGCTAAGTTGTTGAGGCTTGTCTTAAACTTGCAGTTCTCCTGCCTCAGACTCCTTAGTCCCTGGGATAACAGGCCTGCAAGAGTTCCATTTTCAATTTTATGGTACAGTGATAGACGCAAAACTTCCAGTACCAAAGTGAACAAACTTTGCTCAAAATTTCTAGGAACAAAATATGTGGCCATCAGAGAAAAAATTATGAACTAATGGAAGAAATTTATTTTTATCATTATTATTATCTTTATTATGTGAGGATGCTAGGGTTTGAGCTCCAGTATGTCTAGTAAAAATGTGTTGTACACTTCATATAAAATACAAGTTGTTTGCCTTACTTAGCATTTCTAAGTCATAGTAATAACATATGTAAATGAGCATAAGAGCTACCTTGCAGCATTTTTGTGAAAAGCAAAGATAATCACTATGATGATTCTATATTCTCCCTGAATCCTTTGTCGATCCAAACAAAACACAAGTCTAGAATATGAACAGTAAATGGAATAGGAGGCCCAAGTTGCAAGTTCCAAGAAGAATACAGAGCAGGTTTAGATGACATTCAATCAAGAGGTGCTGTGGAAACCATTTTCTGGGGTAGAGAGGATGGCAGATCAGTAGAAAGTTGCTTTTCCAGTTGCTCTGTGGCTCAGGATTCAAGAAGCAGGAGTACTATTTTTTAGTGAGATGAATGAATGAAGGATTTCACTGGAATTCAATATGGGACAATCAGAATCTCTTAGACACTCAGAAATCCAGCTTCATTGAACAAAGAACAGGAAACACTGTAATGGCGCCTACCCCTTTGCATCAGCAGAAGCAGTTCTAGTTCACTGAAGAAGTGAGGGATGAGGGATAACACAGAGAAAAACGCAACAAACTTGGTTTAGGAAAACTTTTAGAAGAGAGAAGCAGCCTGAACTTAACTGATCCATAAGCTACACAGCAAACTTGGTATTTAAATATGCTCTGTTTTTCAAATGGCAAACGGAGAGTTTGGATGAGATTTGTCTTTAGAAGGCCCTTTAGCCACAGAGGGAACCCAGGAGATCATAGAAAATATTGTGATACTGTCCTAGCAAGTGCCTACCCTGTGGTGTTAGGTATACCCAGCAAAACATAAGTTGAAACAGGTACAAAGAAGATTGTATTCATGGGGATTCAAGACAGAAAAGAGGAGTTCAACCTGCTTCTGGTTGGGTTTGGAAGTTCACATGACCAGATGAAGCAGGTCAGGAAACTCAACTGGTGGGCAGAATTGTACTCTGGGACAGGCTGGGAAGGCTTTATTTGCGGGTGGTGGAATGTGGGAAACATGTGGAGTGCTGGCCCCCTTCCCTTTGGGTAGAATTGTCACTGATGTGAGGTTGGTGCAGCTGGATGGGGGCAGAGCATCAGGTAGCCCACGCCATCAGATGGCTGAATGGGGGCAGGGTATCAGGCAGCCTGCAAAAGAACAACCAATCAGATGCTGGCAGATAAGCCCCAGTGATGTCTGGCAATCCCCGATGATGGATGGAATCCCCAGCCAATCCTCAAAGAACAAGGCCCCCAAACTTCCTCTGCCCACTATAAAGTCTTTGAACATTGCCCCTTCCCCAGCCCCCTCTCACTGTGGCAGACAGGGTGAACCTGGCCTGAGAGCTGCTTAGCAATAAAACGTTTTCGCTCAGCCACTTTTAGGCCTGACTCCTTTTTGAACACCCATGTCTGAATTCACATTCACGTTCTGATTTTTACATTTGGTGACAAAACCTGGGAGGGTCCCCTGGCCTCCCCATCATTGGGGTTGAAGTCCACCTTCTCCCATAGACAGATCAGGAAATTCCTGCACCATCCTTTCTCTTCATCTGGACGGAAGTGAGGTAAGTTCTTTGGGTTTCTCTTGGCCTTCCGGTTGCACCTTCCATGGAGGGGATCTGCCCATAAGTCACGGGCACAGGCCAGACCCCCACCATTCCACTTTAGGCCCCGGTGGGCTGAGGAGACATCCCAGTCCCCAGTTTGCCCCCCCCCCCCAAACCCTCCATTTCTCAGGTGAACACAGTCAAAATCCAGACTCCAGTATCTGCCCAGCCCTAGGGCATGGGTTGATATAATCTCCCTAGAGTAACCCCCAACAATGCTCATAAGGTCTGATTAGAGCTAAACTCTAGTTACAGGAACTCCCTCACAGAGGCCTTACCCTGGGGAGTGGGTTGTTCTGGTCCACGCAGACTAAACTTCCAATGGACGGTACTTCCCAGTCTGACCTACCTTGATTTGCTGAGAAGGGGAGCTGAAAGCTATTTCAAGCAGCTTCAGTTTTAGGCCATT
The DNA here is from genome assembly GCA_004027875.1 of Aplodontia rufa. Classification (NCBI taxonomy): domain Eukaryota; kingdom Metazoa; phylum Chordata; class Mammalia; order Rodentia; family Aplodontiidae; genus Aplodontia; species Aplodontia rufa. The sequence continues at coordinate 18,931 of PVKS010026312.1, read as the reverse complement.
CTAGCTGGCAGCTCAGTAGGCAACTCAAAAGCAGGAAACCCAATCCTGGCTCTCTCTAAAAGGCACATAACCCAAGAAGAAAGAAAGGCAGCAAACATCCATCCTTATTAATGGTTTTCACCCTGGGTAGAGGCAATTCTTTCCTTTTTCACTAAGAATTCGTTAACAGTCATTTTTCCTCTTTACTTTTTGTTGTTGTTCTTTTTGTGGTCCTGTTTCATGGATATATACAGATACATACTTGCTTAATTTTGTCATTTTTAACATTTTTTTACTATTGCTATTTTTTCTTTTTCTTGCCTTTTTTTTCTGAGTCAATTATACTTTTATTCTACATACTACTATTACTTAAATATACAGGAGAAAATATTCATGTAACCCATTTTTCCCCAGAAATAATTTTTTTAAAATTTTTTATTTTTGAACAACCATACAAGTTTTTAACAAAATAATATCAAATGTGTATAGATTCTGGATATTACAATTACCCCCAGGAGAGCCCCCCACAATTACCCACCTTTATCCCTCCCTTCCCCTTCCCCCCATATCTCTAAAAAAGGATTATGTTGTACAGCATTATATCTTATCTGGATTTAACATATGATAATAGACCAACTCTTGCCTTTTGAAGATCATTTTTTTCTTGTTTGTTTGGGTTTTATTTTTGATCGTTTATTTCCCGTCTCTCCTATATTCTCTCTCTAATAGTCAAATTCTCTCTCCTTTCTTGTTACTTACTTTGCTTCTTTTATTTTTTCTCCTTCTTTAAAGCTATAATTTGCTATTGCTTTTATTTTCTCTCTTTACATATTGAATACTCTAAACTTTCATTCATTAACGCATCACATTTTTTTCTCTCAACTGTGCTGATTTTTATCATCTTTCACACACATTCGGCTTATAAATCTCCTTCTTCCATCATTGTGTTGGTGCATAGTACTGTGGATGGGATAGTTGACATCTCTCTATTTTAATGCAAGATCTCATTCATGACTATTAGGTACTTTTACTGTTGGCAGTTGCTGACCACTCCATTCCAGTTTTTGTGGTAATGAATATGATAGACATAGTAGATCATGTGTATTTTAAAGCTGTATATTGTTGGCTTCTGTGGTTGCTATTGTTTGCTTCCCCACTTCTATGAAGTGCTGTAAACCTACAAGTGCTGTACACTACAAGTTCACAGGGTACAGACACTACTGCTAAGCTAGACCCAGCCAAGAGACAGCGTACCATGCACCTTCCTCTGCACGCAAATTAGATACAAACCTCAGTGATACTTTAATAAAAGAATAGGAGATACAAAAACCCGAAACTAATGACCATGCCCCACAAAGGAATGGCTGCGGGAGGGCTTCAGGTCCCAATCCTCGACATCCACACGTAGAGCAAAATTACAATTAACACAAAGACTGTAGATATCACGACTATGAAGAGTCACAATCTAGATCATTCTCATACTCCTTTAAAATATAAGTGAAGAGGAATGATCGCAGTGGGTATATACACCCACATACCCTGCTGCATACAGTAAAATTGCTAGATCTATAAGAACTCCCTCTTTTGAAACCTGTAGAGAAAGTAGAATCCTCAAGCTCTAACACAATACATTGCATCAAAACACACAAATTATAATCACCAAAAAACTGCCAGGGAAAAGACTACAAAAATTTTTGGAAAAATATTGAAAAATTTACAACAACTTGATATCTCAGAACACTTTGGCATCAGAAGGCTGTGCCCTGAAAGGGCCCACACATAAGAGTGGAGAAGTAATCTATCCCAATAAATCCATAAAACACAACACAAGAATACAAGGAATGAAGAAGAAGCAGCAGCAGAAGTGGCAAGGTAACATAACACTTCCTACAGTTCATAATTCATCAGCAACTGACTCCAAATTATATTGAAGTGGATGAAATGCCAGATAAAACATTCAGAAAAACAAGTATAAAAATGAATTCCCAGAGAAAATATAAAAACAATTGAATGAATTAAGAAGTCAGTAGAGGAGATAATGAGAAATTCATAAGGAGATAGAGATATTGAAAAAGAACCAAACATAAATCTTGAAAATGAAAGACACAATAAATCAAATAAAATAGTAGTTGAAAGTGTCCTTAATAGAGTATATCATGCTGAAGATAGAATCACAAAGCTGGAGGACAAAGTGGCTGGCATTCAGACTATATTAAAGAAAAGAAAGCAAGCAACCATGATGAGATTGTACAAGAATTCTGAAACATTAGGATACAATATTTTTAAGAATCATTGCAAATTGAGGAGAGTTGTGAGAGGCAGGCTAAAGACATGGATAACCTCTTCAGGAAAATTAAAAAAAAAAATCCAAATCTTGAGAACGAGACAGACACATTCACAACTCCAAATAGATAAGATTTAAAAAGAACCTCTCAGGCTGAAGCAGTGGCTCAGTGGTTCAAGTTCATGTGCAAGGACCCGGGTTCAAACCCAAGACCACATACACAACTCAGCGTTGGAGAAATAAAGGTCAGATGAAAAAAAATAAATAAAATTGATTCTCTCTTTCCCCCCCAAAAAATCTTAAAGGAAATAAAAAGAAAGAACCTCTCCATGACACATAATTAAAATACCTTACATCCAGAACAAGGACAGAATTTTAAAAGCCTCAAAAGAAAAAGAACAGGTCACATTTAGAAGCAAGCCAATAAGAACTACCTCTGATTTCTTAGCCAAAACTCTAAAAATTAAGGAGGGCTTATAATGACGCGTTCCAAGCTGTGAAAGATAATAACAACAACCACAATGACAACGTAACCATCAACCAAGATTGCAATATCCAGCAAAGCTATCTTTCAGAACTGAAGAAGTAATAGAAATCTTCAAGATAAACTGAAATGAAAAGAATTCTAGTTACTAAAGTAGCACTGCAGAAAATATTTTAAGAAATACTACATGCAGAAGAAATAAAAAAGAAACCTAGAGATTGCGAATGGAATCTCATTTGCCGCAAATGAAAGAAAGGTCCAAGCTAAAAACAAATAAATCTCTTTCAACCTGTGGCTGTCTTTGCTTCTAAGATGAATCTATTAAAAACAACATCTAGGTGGATCTTATTTTATAGTGCTTTCTGCCAGATTGTATCTTTTAATTGGAGAGTTGAGACCATTTACATTCAGTGTTATTACATAGATGTTTACTGACTCCTATTATATCTATCATCTATCTATCTATCATCTATCATCTATCTATCAATCTATCATCTGTCTGTCTATCTATTCATCTCAGGGTTTTCCAGAAATTGGAAAAAATAGTATAGAGATATATAGATCGATAGATGACAAATAATAGATAGAACTATTATGAATATATCTATATTATTGTATCTATAGATATATCTGTAAATTTTTATATTTAGGTTATATCTATATATGTGTGTATATATACATATATATAAATATATGTAGAGAGAGAGAGAGAGAGAGGAGATAGAAGAAACCTGCAAATCCAAAGTTTGAGTGTAGGCTGGCAAGCTTGAGACCCAAGAAAGGGCCAGTATTGTGTTTTGTCCAGAGGCCATCTGCTCAGAGAATTCTAAATTTCATTTTGCTCAGAGCGTTCAATTGTAGGTCTATTAATGTCTTCGGTTGATTAAAAGAGGCCCTTCCATGTTACGAAGGGCAATCTGCTTTGCTGTCAGTTTAAACATTAATCCCATAAAACATAAACCAACACAAAATAAACAAAACCACAAAGCATACACTAGCACAAGGACTTTCAAAATAATGTTTGACCAAATGTCTGTGCCATAGCATAGTCACGTTGACATTAAATCAACCATTACAAGTCTCTTTAAGAAGAACCTGAATTAGGACAATCTGAATAAGGATGACTTGCATTCTCCATCAGAGATCACACATGTGAAGAGTACAGCTGTCCCCTAAGAGATGCCTGTATGTGGCAGCGGATTGGATAAAATCTTCTGATAGAAAGGGGGGAACACCACCTGAGCAATTTGACTTATTTTACTAAAATCTCTTTATGCCGAGCGATCCATGAGGAATAGATCTATCTATCATCTCTCTCTGTTTCTATCCCTTTGATTTATTATTTATTTATTTGCAATGCTGGAGAATCAAGACCTCATGCTTTCAAGGCAAGCATTCTACCACTGAGGTGAACCCCAGACCCTGAAAACGTTGTCTTATTAAAGATACAGATGCAGTGCTCTTAGGTTGGCAACATAGGGGAGTCTTCTCTAGAGAGGGAATGACAAGGTCTCCACCTAAATTTTGAACACAGATTCACATTTACACAGGCTACTCCCACCACTTACTAGTGCTGGTGACAAGGAGAAACTAGTTTCTCTTGGGCTTGTGACAAGTTCAGTGAGGATTAGTTAGGTCATTTGAAGGAGGTCATTTTAAGGAGGCTTTCTTGGGATGATTTTAAAAACAATCAAAGCAAAAAACATTGATGTTATATAGCAGCTATATGACATGGCTAACGTAGAACGTTCACTCTGCAGTGCTCACAGACCCTATGCTGCTGATTCCTGGGCTGACTGTGGGTAGATGGGCCTCTTGAACTTGGTCACAAAGGTCTATCAACCTACAGAGTATGAGGTCAAGTCAGGGAGGCCAGTGGAAAGAGTTCCAGTTCCTTCACTGTTAGGCTGAAAATCATTGTTTAATGTCTCCAAATCAGGGTTTTAAAGTCTAATCAACACTAACCTCCTCTTCCCCAGAACAAAGAAAAAGAAAAGGAAAGGAGACAGAAAGATGGAAGGGAGGGAGGGAGGAAGTAGCTGTGAGCTTCTGTAAGTAAAGTGTCCTGGTTCAATCCCCAATAACGCAAAAATGAAAGCAAACAAAAATAGCAACAATAAAGCAAACCTGAGAGCTCCTGTTCAATTCAAGATCTATATTATAAAACTTTCTGTACCTACAAGCCAATTATTCCTTCCACAATGAATTTCACCCACCAATTTTGTTTGCATATTCTTGTGCACAGATGTTCCATTTGCTTCGCAAATGGAAGAAATGCTCTTCGTTTTCTTTGCTCACTTAACAGTAAACTTAATAAAGAAGTAGGATATTATTGCTTTCTGAAATGCAATCATTAATTTTTGCAGTTTAGCATCTGCTTCCCAGTAACATTAGAAAACTGAATTCCTGGGTGTAAGAGTCATCAAAAAATAAATGTATATTTTTTGCAAAGTCATTTCCTTTGCCAACTCACAAATCTTTTGGATCACATGCTTCTGTGACAGCTGTATAGATGTCAAATGAGACTCTATTGTGCATTTACCTGTTAATTGTCCATAAACAGTTTTGTTCCTTCTTAAACATTCCTTTCAGAGATTTCACCTGCTCGCTATTAGAATCCTTTTGACGTAGACCCTGTTCCTTGCAGGCAGAGGTGAGAGGCAATGAGACCTGGAGTCAAAGAGACTCATCCCTAGGATCACCAATGTGTCACAGAACAAAATGGAGACTCAACTATACCAGGTACAATTTTTAAAGATAATAGTCATTATGCACATTATTATTTTATCATTATGATATACAAAATGAGTTATCCATTTGAAATATTCTGTCTTACTTACTTTGCTATCACATAAATGTTTTCATTTAAACCTAATAAATTTCCAGTTAACAGTGATAATTAATAGTAATTAAAAATGGGACGAATTAAACAAAAATATGTAATTGATCCCATTTCAGTTATCTAAGCTTATAGAGAAAGGGCTCAAAAAGGTGAACATGATATTCACAATGCAGAAATTTAAATTCATGCTATCTCAATACAGAATTCCAGTTCATTCACAGGCAAAGTCGGAAGCAGTGTTCATGCCCATGATCACAATGCATGTAAATAGCATTCTTCAGTCACCTCACTCAGTGAATAATAAATGAGCCATTGTTGGGAACCACAAAACACAGGTGTGAACCTCAGCAATCTGGGGAAAGACATTGACAATGGCTATGGAAGACAGCCTATGCTATGTCTATTTGACATTAAAACTGGATCACTTTTCACCCTATTTATTGGTCTGCTTTACCGATTATGTACTTTTTCTTTAATCTTTTGATCAAGACTGAGAACTGGGGCTTTCACATGCTGATGGACTTCCCATTTCATGGAACTTTCAGTGCTAAAACAGGACAGATCTAGACACACCAGTGTGGATGCCCTAATTGCCTTTGAAGAATCCATATCACCTCTACTGTCTTCTAGATTATGCTCTGGAGACCTGGAAATCAGGACTCTAAGCACAGTAGTTTTAGAGTTTACACAGTTCTCTCCCGTGGGTTTGTTTTTGACAATGTCATTGATGGATTTTCCAGAGAATACATAAGCAGAACAGAGGGAGCTTAGCTAGGTGGAATACATACATGATGAAGCAGAAAAGGGTTGGGAAATGTGAAGGTGGGTCAGACACCTACAGTCCATGTTTGATCTGGAATTCTAACGAGTCTGAGGATCTAATTTGGGAGGGAGGAGTATTGAGGAAGATCTGAACCCAGGTCCTTGCATAAGATAGGCAAGTGCCTACCACTCACGTCCCTATACCCAAAATTATCACTTTTTAAATTATTTTTTCTCATTTGAAGTGCTTGCAATGGAGCTCAGGGCTTCAAGCGTGATAAGTAGGCCGTCTACCACTGAGCTACACTCCCAGCCTGTAGTCAGAGAACTTGAACTTGATTTAGATTTCCAGTTCATGATGAAGTCGAGATGATAGAATATCTGTTAGATTGTTTGATTTATATTTCTTAGTATATGTATAAATGTCATGCTGATATCCATTTGTCCTCTGACCAAGGTTGAGAAATGTCAGTGAGTGGAAACTGGCCCTCTTCATTGCATTTATTTCTTTGCTTGTAGGTCTGGGCTGCTACCACCAGAGGGCAATAGCAACCTGCAATACTCAGCGTTGAGCTCCAAGAAAGTGAGGGCTTCTGTACTTAATCTCACAGGCCAAGGTTTTTTTTTAATTTTTTACATTTTAGAAACATCTTTTTTCTCCATAGGAGGACTGAGAAGATCTTGAGAAATTATCACATCCAGAATCCTGCCTTCAGATAGCACCACTTAAAGCAACCCCAGTGGGTCTCTTTGGGTCCAAAAACAAATGATACTTTATTTGTGAAAGTTAATAGACCTACAGATAATTTGTAGTTTTTCTTAATTAGGAAGTAGAAAAACACTAGTTGATATATCATTTTGGTTTTTATATTGAAGAGAATTTCTTCCTCACAGTGTCATCTGAGGATATTTACTGTCAGAGAAGCATTTTATTTTATTTTTATTCAGAAATTTATTTGTTGAACAATCAAACAAGCTTCTAATGAAATAATATAATATATATATAAATTCTGAAAATTAGATCTATCCCCAAGAGGCACCCCCCAATTACCCACCCTTATCCCCCCCACTCCTTCCCAATACATCTCTACAAATTCCTTAGGTTGTATGAATTACACTTTATCCGGATTTAAAACATGATATTAGACCTCCTTTCTCAATGGCCAGGGTAAGAGAGGGGCAGTAACAGAGAGAGAGAAAGAATAGATTTTATTTAGTTTTTCATGTGGCTTTTATTGCTCTGATTCTTTGTTGTGTACTTGGCTGGTTACCTGGTGCTGGGGTTTGAACCAGCATTCTCCTTACACATGCCAGGCAAGTGCTGTAACTGCTGAGCCACTGCTCCAGCCTTAGAGAAGCTTTAAAGGAGACAAATTGTGGAAATATTAGTAATAGGACTAAGCACTGAAAAGAAAGATCACGTAAATAGTCAAACAGGAAAAGCCAAATCACTGTCTTGGGTTTTGAAAGAGATTAGTTGGATTTCTGTCTACTAGAAAAGACAAATATTATCATTGAAATTAAATCTCTTACTCCTGCATGCCTCCACCACACCCCAACTGGGATGCACTTAGTGATGTGTGACTCCATGGAACACAAATTACCCTAAGAGGTCTGTGACGGAGCTGCTCGTGTGAATAGACTGTCCGCTTGAAGATGCCTTGTTATGGTCACCACTGAAGTCATAGTCAAGTTCTGGATAGGACAGAGATGCTGTACAGATTAATGCAACGTGACAGTTACCTGATCTGCTCATTGCTACCAAGTCCAACCTTCTTTTAAAGTACAAAACAAGCATAGAAGGAAACAAACTTAAAGAGTCCTTGTTTATCACTTCTATTCTCCATTTATATTCAGTGATTCATAAGGATGTTGACCAAATAGCTTAAAAATTGTCATATGAAATGACAATAATAAATCTACATACTGCTCAATCCTCTATAGCCACAAACTAAAGTTGAATTTTGAGATTAGTACAAAGCTCAAGGCAGCGATTTGGCTTTTCCTGTTGGTCTAGTACATACTCAGAGGACAGAGTTGAAGCCCACAGAAGTCTCCTCCTCGGCAAACCTTCATTCTATTTGCCGTGCCTGGAATGAATCCCAGTTCCTCCATTTGACACATTTTAAATATCTGAGTGTCAATTTTAGGGTGATGATGATACTGACATTATAGGGGATGATCATTATATTGAGTAGCACATGTCAGTCATTTAGATCAGTGTCCATGCAGAGCAAACATCACGTTACAACGGCTGTCATTGCTGTTATTAGTGCTCAGAGATTGTTAGACATGCTGTTGAACAGTGTGGAAGGAAAGCGCATTTACTTGAATCAAGACATAATCATGGAAGGATTCCATGAACTTCTGACCTCTACAGTTCCCTTGGAAGGAAAGTTATAATGTAAGAACTTCAGAGGAAGACTTCAGAAATATTAATGACTGTCTGTGGTATTGCATTCTGATCTTTTTAGGAAAAACAAGTGTTTCTAACACTGTTTGATTGCTGTCACGTTTACTGCAGAAGAACTTGTTCAATCCCACTCCTAAATTCCAAATGATAGAGTTTCAAATCAAACTAAAATGATGTCAGTTTTGTTGGGGGACATTGTTAATATTCTTTGAAATAACTAGAGCTACAAGGTTTGACGATGTAGCTCAGTCGTGGAAGGCTTGCCTGGCATGTATGAGGCAATGGATTTCATCCCTGGCAACACACACAAACACACACACACACACACACACACACATGCACGAAAGGACGAGGGTAGATTTCATGGACAAAATAATCTTATTAGAAAATACCTCACATTATGACCTTTGCCACATGTACAATTTTATTTACCATTTTTGTATGCATCGTGGAAAAGTTCTTACATGGAATATTTAGTTCTATATATTTAGAAGTGCTTGATATATTTAAAATCAGTAGTAGAAAAATGTGTTAAACAGTTTTTTTTTTTTTCAAGAACGGGGACAGTGTGAGAGAGAGACAGAGAGAATCAATTTTTATTTAGTTTTTCACATGGCTTTTGTTGCTCTGAGACCTTATTGTGTACGTGGTGCTGGGGTTTGAACTCACGTACTTGTGCATGCCAGGCAAGCGCCGTAACCGCTGAGCCACTGCTCCAGACCAGTGTTAAATAGTTTTTAAAAACTGTTGGGAAACACTGTGTTTGGAATTGTTAAGCAACTCTGAACAGTGTACTGTCTATATTTGTTCATTGCATTGAGGCAGGTTGGAGGAAAAATAGCAAAAGCTGTTTTGTTAGGGCATGCTGGAAAACTTCAGCTCGCCCACTGCACTGTATGTCTCATGCATTTCATTTATGTTTGCTATACTGTTTTGATTGAGTATACACCGGACAAAGGACTCCTAATTTTATAATAAATAGTTTCTGGATATTAAAGAGGTTGCCAATGGTGGTGGGGGACCTGGAGCTACTATAGAATTTGGAAAAATTTTTCTAGGATCCGAATGCTAAGAAAGCTAAAGGCTCATAAGTATTTTTGCAAGGGGAGCTATTTTCTGGGCTAAGAGATATATTATCTGATTTGTTGAGAGGATAGGCTTCACTGCTGAATTATAAAAAAAGGAGAGTGTAACCTCTAATATGACCTCTAATCTCCTTTTTCTGTACCACCAACCCTACTGCTAACTAGTTGTCATTTCTTTATCAGATCAATGTTTTAGTTTGCATTATCAAAATATCCCAAGGATAGATGTCTGTTTCTCGCTCATATTATGAAACATCCAGGATAAGCTGGAGTAAGTGGTTCATCAGTTGGAGTGCTTGCCTGGCATGTGAGAAGACCTAGGTTCAAACCCCAGCACCACATACACATACACAACTAATTTTTGGAGAAATGAAGGCCAGATGAAAACCTCAATAAAACTGATTCTCTCTCCCTCACTCCCTGAAAAAAAAATTATCCAGGATAGAGTGATGACTCCTTACTATCTTTAATGACTCAAGTTGCTCTCTGCCTTCCCTGACATCTTTAGGATGTTTCTACTTCATGATTTAAGAAGGCTCCTGAAACTCCAGCCTTTTCAACTGCTCTCCATTCCAGGGGAGGAAAAAAGCAACCTTCTCTATTTTGAAGAGTCTTCCAAGAAGCCACCTGCCCATCTCCTGCTTTCTGTTGAGTATAGTTTTAGTTTTGTAGTTCCTAGCTACAAGTGAGATTAGCAATTATATTCCTTTAACAGAACATCCATGCACCCAGCAAAATCTAGAGTACTGTTTAAGAAAAAATGAAGGGAAGTATGAATAAATGTTGAAATAGGCAACAAAAACCATTTTATTACATCTTTCTAAAACAGTCTGATTTTTCTCAGTGTCCCTCATATTTCTCAGCACTTTTCCTTAGAAAAGAATCTAAAACTCATCCATTATATAAGATTGATAACTGAGGAAGATATTAACACTACCTAATGGACTTGTGTTTTAATAGGATTAAAAATTTCACTAGTATTTAAGCTTGACCAGTAAAATTTCCAGGGAGAAAGAAGGGGAAGACGGGGTGAAAGCAGCACTGGATATAATGAGTCTGCGATCTCAGCACATGTATAGCATACACCTCTTCCTTTGACCAGTCAGTTTGTACTAAAAGTTGCAGCATTTTCTCCAAGTTTCAATTGCTTATTATCTGCATGTATCTTAGCTATATAAACTGGGAAGTTAGGCTTAATTCAAGGCAAATTGCATTATCTGGGTGTATGTGTGCTTCCCAACAGAAAAGGGTCAGGTTCTGTAACATGACAAGTTTTCAATGGGAATGTAGGAAAAGACTGGAAAAGTTGTTTACATGAAATAAAGTATTGCTGATTAAAGCCTCTTACTTAAAAAAAAAAAAAATCCAGCCTGTGTAAAATTACTGCAGGTTCCGATTCAGTGAGTTTTGAGTTCAACCTGAAGATTTGCTTTTCTAACAGGTTCCCAGGTGATGTCATTACAAGCTAAAGTTTTAGAACCACTGGTTTATGGTGTTTCTATATTTTTATCATTAGCCATTACCTCCAAGTCATCTCACATTACATGAAAGAGCTCTGCTTTCTGAAAAGAGAAAGCTTAGGTTCTTTGTGTGTTGATGGACCACACACTCTGTCTATCCAAAAACATGCAAAAAATGTTTGCATATATTGGAAAGAGAAGCATTTCATTTTGATCATTCTCTTTCCCATTAAGTTTCAAAACTAGGATTCAAATGTAGAGAATGAATTTAGGTTTTAGGGGAAAAAAGCAATATTATTGTTAAATGAAGGGCATAGTAAAAATTCAAGACAGCTTAGGACAAAAGACTCAAGAAAGGAAATGCATTGTTTCCTCAAAATAAAAACATCCCAAATCAACTGCTAAGTATAGTTTTATTGAAGGAAGACTCATACTGGGACTTATATTGAAGCTACTTTTGTGTGTTTACTAAGTGGTATCAAAGTCAATACAAATTTTATCCAAAATTAAAATTAATGGATAAAATATCCTTTCAAAAGTGAGTGAGAAGAGATGAAGCTGGAAAAAAATCAAATGCAGATCAGGATCTTCTGCAAAAAGAAATAAATAGTATGACCAGGTTTTTGTATTATTGCTCTCTTCCTCCCCATCTCTCTCTCTCTGTCTCATCTCATTGAGCCTCAGTTCCATCATCTGTAAAATTAACATACTGGGGGCTGGAGCAGTGGCTCAGCAGTTACGGCGCTTGCCTGGCATGCGCACATACACGGGTTCAAACCCCAGCACCCACGTACACCACTAAGTGTCAGAGCAATGAAAGCCATGTGAAAAACTCAATAAAATTTATTCTCTCTCTCTCTCACTGTCCTTCTCTCTTTAAAAAAAATGAACATACTCTTCTGAGCAGTCTCTCTCTTTTTCCTAACACTCAGTGGTTCACCAGTGACCGCACCAAAGGTATTCTCGTGCAGAGTACACAGGGCATTGGTTCTGTTTGTAATATCAGCTAGATATGCTAAGCCCTCATCGGTTGGCCATTGAGCCTGGGCCCTGCCTGTTTGCATTGAACACAGATAGTGTTTATGACAAATTGAATGATAAAGCATAGAATAATTCACCATGACTGAACAAAGAAATTCACTCAAGAATCACATCATTTCCCTTACCTGAAACCCCCATCGTGTAACCATCAGCTCCCCTGAACAAGCCCTGGCTGAAACATGGTCTTCTGCCCTTTCCAAGAAATACCACGGATTATTTGAAACAGCTCTCATTCTTTGCACTTGTGTTCTTGTAATTCCTCCTAAATTAAGGGTATTAACTAAGACAGTCTAGTTCATGGAGCTTGGAATGACCTCATAACTCACTGCTCTGTCTTTCACTGGCTAACTTCTACAAATCCCTGAAGACTCAACACAGGGACCAGCTCTAAGTTCTTCCTGCTATATCACCTCCACTGCTCCATCCTGTGTGCTGCCTCATACCTTGACTTATTTCTATTGCTGCATTTATCTCATCACTACCTGCTTATATAACTACTTCCTCCACTTAGTTCCAAATTCCCTGACGTCGCCTCAGTATCCCTTATGCTTTGCATAAATATTTAATATCTGGAGAATGAAGGAAAGCTTGAGTGACCTGAGAGGGCACATGGAAGGAGTCCATTGGAGGTTCAGTCAGTGGGATAAACACGGTTTAAGCTTCCAGCTTAGGGAAGAAAGGAAAAAGGAGACTACTTATCTGTAGAACATTTCCAGCCTGGGGCAAATGACTTTGTGGATCTTTCTCTCAATACAATTTTATACCAATAACATCATATTTAAATTTCTATGAGGCAAAACTTTGAACATGGAGACCTAAAGCACAAGCATCACGAATGGGTCAGATGAAAGAGTTCAGGATATATGAAAATCATAGCAGCTGTATGTAATTGATGATATGCTTTCATGTCTTATTTCATCTAATTTTTCTAAAACCTGGTAAGGCAAGTTCTATTCTTATCTCAGTTTAGCTGGTGAAGAAGTGCAGCCCAAAGGAGGTAGATGACCTGCTTAAGCTCCAAGAGCAGAGTATGTGACAGGACTAGAAATCAAGATGATTGTTTTACACCAAATGCAATTTTTCTTTCATAACACAATTGTCAGAGGACAGGGAATTCCGGACAGGGAATTCCGAACACTGGATGCTGCTGTCTGGTGGGGAGAGAGGAGAAGTACATTGCAGGCCAGTCTGTTGGTGTTCCTCCTTAGTAGGGTAATGGCGGTTTCCACCCTTCAGCCCCAGCTTGTGGGAGCTTCTGCTCCTGTCCCACTGTTTCTTCTTAGCTTCTGTCCCACTCTACAAGACACAGGAAGCCAAAATGACACTTATAATTGGTAAATCTGCACTCATGACTTAGGTCAGAGATTTCCCTTACAGTGAATCACCCTCCAATGACGAGTGGTGAGTCAAGTCATTTAACTTTACTCTTTAATTCATATTTCATAAACAGTTCTGTTTTCTTCAGAAGTCTTTAATTTAAAAGCTAGGGGAAATGATAACAACCATTGCAAGAAGTTCCCTCACAGAAGGAAAAGAGAGAGAAAATGAAAGCTGATGATCTTTTTCATTCTCAGTAGAAGTCCCTATTAATGTCACATCATCTTTTCCATACCACTTGCACTGTCATGTCCACCTCCTTAAAGGTGAGGGAGGGAGTTTTACAAAGGCCTTTTGCAATCTGTCCTCTTCTCTCTTCTATTAATCCAAAATTAGGGATTACCATAAAGTCACTGAACAATGATAGAGCAGTTTCACAGGTGTGGAATATGAATGAACCTTCCTAACTTTCAGCAGGCCCTCCCTGGATGGAGAAAGCAGAATAGGATCTAGTTGGTTTAGGGCCTATCTTTGAGACAGTAATGATATCACTGAGCTATGTACCTGGGTTGTTCCTGTGTACAAAGAGGAAGAGAGGGTTCAATTTACCATCCAAGTAACAGAGGAATCAATCCTAGACTGAAATTCTCAGCAACATTGTGAAAGAGATGCCTGATGTAAGCAGTGTCAAGGTTTTTATATGGACCATGACAAAATAATGTGGTTGTTTTCAAAACAATCAAGACCAGATTTTATGATTCCCAGGCAAGAACTTACCTCAGATGCCTGACCCTATAGCACTCATCTCGAGACCATCAATAATTAATTATTTTTTAAGTACATTCTATATGCCAGGTACCAGATAAATAATATCCATCCATCTATCTATCTATATATATACACACACATACATGTACATGTATATATATATATATGTACACGTACATACATACATACATACATACACATGTATATACATAAGTATTTTGTGTATATATATGTATGGTCTCAAGACATGTCCTCCAGAAAAATCAGATAAACAGTAAGACTAATAAGGCACCTTTCCAAACACAAGAACTATGCTGTGCCTTTTCTGCTATCTAATGTAGACCATAAGTCTCAGGCATAAAATAATGCATTAACACATTTTTTTCTCATCAAGTAAAAATCCTCAAAACATCATTGACTCCACAAATGTTAAGTACTAAATAAGACTTATTATATGAGCTATATTTATATTTTTTTTGCTATTTCACTCATGGTTTTAAGACTAGTTACAGGCTATTCTAGGGTCCAAGGTCTTCAGTTTCTTAGTCAAAACCACTTGACTGGGTAATGAACCAGGAGCAAAGTTGGGATATAGTTTATTTTTTTTAATTTTAGAATGATTTAACAAATAATCTTTCCATGAGTATTCAAAAATCAGGGTCTTCAAACTATTCTTTTTAATCAACAGGTTTTCTTAGGAGTTGTATAGTGTTCTTCCTTTAGTATGAATCAAATATTTAAAAGAAGGTGCTTTAATAAAAATTTTTTTCTACTTTCATCTGCTTAAACTCATAATCCAAGAGGACTGTGCCATGCAATACAAAACATTTCCCATTAGGCAGTGACGACAATAGATAGAGCAAATTTCCTTAGAAAGATATTTGAGCAAAGCTGGAAATGATCAACACCAAAACCATGCCCTTGCTTTCAGAATACTAGCAAGGTTTCAAATCCCTCTAACCTGTCATACTGCATGAAATTTCATCTGCATTCCTTCTGAGTTAACATATCTTTAGTCTCAAAGTGCAGAAAGTATAGTTGAAGTTCTAATAAGGATACTCTCTTTCAGTGAAAGGATGTTCATTTCAAGAGCTACCTGGTATGCTGAACGGATTTTAGTCCCTGCTGTGAATCTAGAGAGAGTTGCCATAAGTTTTCAGAACAAGAGGAAATAATACAGAAAACTAGCAGTGGGCCGAGACAGAATGAGAGTAGGGTGATGGGCTTGAAGGGGATGGAATAAATGGAGCATCTGGAGCAAAACTCTTGACGTTATTTATCAGGCAAAAAGAGTCAGGAAGAAATTATGCTGAATAAAATCAGCATAACCCAGAGAACCAAGGGTCGAATGTCTTCACTCATCTGTGGAGGCTGGATCTAGACCGTGGCCATTGAGAAAGAGGTCTATTATCATGTTTTAAATCCACATAAGGTGTAATGCCACACAACCTAAGGCATTTGTAGAGATGTATCAGGAATGGGGGGAGGGATAAGGGTGGGCAATTGGGGGGGCTCTTGAGGGTAAATATAATTTTAAAAATTTATATATATTATATTATTTCATTAGAAGCTTGTTTGATTGTTCAACAAATAAATTTCTGAATTAAAAAATTTTAAAAAATTAAAAACAGAGGAGTGTGACTAGCATGAGAAATAAACTTTGCCTCAAGGGGATTGTAAAATCCAGAGAACTATAAGCTTAAAAGATTTAACAGCTTTCAGATAACTTCTGGCAAAGTTAAACAAGGAAGAAAGGTATAGCCCAGGACAAATACACTGTGAGGAAAAATGTGGATAGCCATCCATTGTGTTTAGGCTGTTTAAATACACACACACACACACACACACACACACACACACACACACATATTGTGATGAACCTATGTGTCAGTACTTAAAGAACTAACATTTTACTAAATTATGTCTTCTGATCCAGAAGTACAGTTTATTTCTCCATTTGTGTATATTTTCTTTGATTTCTTTCATCATTGTCTTAAAGTTTTCAGTGTGCAGTTTTGTATATGCTTTGTTAGATGTACATGTAAGTATTTCATATTATTGAACAATTATAAGTAAGTATTTTATTTTTCATTTTCGTTCTATGAGTTCATTGCAAGTATATTAAAAGGAATTAATCTTTGTACACTGATCTTGTATCTTGGACATTCTGAAATCATTTATGGTTCTAGGAATGCTTATGTAGATTTTTTAGAGTTTCTATGTAGATGATGATGTCTGCAAATCAGGATAGTTGTCAGGAAATAAAAGTCATGTAACTTGACAAGGAAGGATAAGAAATGCCTTTTAGTTTTTTTTTTTTTGTTTCATTATTCTGGCTAGAACTTAAGAGATGAGTTGAATAGTTGTGAACATTCTTGTCTTATTCTCCTTATAGAAGGAAAACATTCAATTTGTATATTATGCTGGGTTCTTCAGAGGAATAGAACCCACAGGAGATGTATTCATAAAAAGAGATTTTTTTATGAAGAATGGATCCATGCAATTATGGAGGTAAAGAAGTTTCTTGATACTGCAAGCTGGAGACATAGTAAAGCTAGCAGGTTAACTCCGTCAGAGTATGAAGGTCTGAGAATAAATCCTCTGAAAGCCAAAGAGAAGATGAGATGAGATGTCCCTGCTCAAGCTGGCACATAAGGAGCCAAGGGGGTGGATTCATCCTTTTTTCACCTTTTATTCCATTCAAGGCCTCAATGGATTGGATGGTACCAACCCAATCTGGGGAGGGCAATCTAATTTACTGAGACTATCAATTCAAACACTAATCTCATCTAGAATTGTCCTCACAGATACATTGAGAGACTGTGTTAAATCTAGGCACCCCATGCCCATTCAAGTTGACATTAATCACCATGTCCCTTCACAATTAAGTATAATGTTTGCTATAGGCTTTGTAGATATTCTTTATCAAGTTGTAGAAGTCCTTCAATAGCCCTAGTTTCCTGAGAGTTTTAATCATGAATATGTGAACTTTGTCAAATTGTTCTGCATAGCAATTTATATAATCATGTAATTTACCATGTGCTAGGATGTCACACTTAAAAAAACAAAAAATGTAAAATATTGAATAATCTTGTATTATAATATTAATATGATTTGAGAGTATCTGCTTTCCAAGCTGAAGTGATTCATTCATTGTTCCAATCCTGATTTAGTTAGTCCTTTGTAATTTGTGGCAATTATACTTTCTTTTTAACACAAAAATATATAAGTATAAAAATTTGGAAAAATTAAAGAAAAATTTCTGTATTTATACTATATAGGGTCTATAATTTGGGGGTTTTATTTTTGAATTTTGGTACTTTCTTTGGCTTTGGAGTCAGGTTCATGCTGACTTTATAAAATAAATAATTGGCTATTTTTCCTTTTTCTGTATTCAGCAATGGACTGTGTAGAATTTGGGTTAATTCTTCTTGAAATATTTGGTAGAATTTTCTTGCAAAACCATCTGTGCCTAGAGATTTCTGCTTGGGAAGTTTAGATTTGATTTGAGCTTACAATTCGATTTCCTTAATAGTGTAAAATTATTCAATTATCTTTTTCATATTGGGTGAGTTGTGGTAGTTTATGCTTTTTCAGAAATTGATCCAATCCATATGTTGTAAAATTTATGTGTGTGTGGACGTTTTATAGTGTTCCTCTCATATCCTCTTGATATCTGGAGGTTTATAGAGGTAGCCTGTTATTAGAGATGAATGTTTTCCTTCCCCTCTTAGTCTTAACAGAATTTTTAAAAAATTTCTTTATTTTTTAAAAAAGAACCAGCTTTCTATTCCATTTGTTTTTTCTATTGCTTTCTGCCTTCAACTTCATTGATTTCTACTCTTTAATATTCCTTCCTTCTGCATGTTGTAGGGAAACATGGTTATGTACTTTTTAGTTCATAGAGGTAGAAGTTTAGATTGTTGATTCAAGACATTTCTTTTTATTATTATACTATTTTATTATTATATTATTATAAGTATTCAGAGTTATAAATTGCCCTCTAATCATTGTCTGAGCAGGATTACACACATTTTCATATGTTGCATTCTCATTTTAAATAAATTCAACATACATTTTATCTTGTTTTAAGAATTCTACTTTGGTTCATTAATTCCTTAAGAATATATTTTTTTAAACTTCTAAGTGTTTGGAATTTTTTTCTGTATTGATTTCCAGTTTGATTTTATTGTGTTCATGGAACACAACATGTGTGATTTCAACTATTTTAAATTTATTGAAGTTTATTTATGGCCCAAGATATAATATGTCTAGGAAAAGCATGTGTATTCTAGTGTTGTTAGATGAAGTTTAAAATTAGATCAGGTCAGTCAGTGCCATTGAGTTTGATGTCAACTGTTGTCCAACTCTTCTATGTACTTCCTGATTTTTCTGTTATTGTTCTTTGAATTGTTGAGAAAGGCATATTAAAGTTTCCAACTATAACTGTGAATTGGTATATTTTGAAATACTGTCCTTTCGTTTATATTGATTAT
>PVKS010026311.1:0-28807 GCA_004027875.1 Aplodontia rufa | reverse complement strand
GCTCCAGCCCCTCATTTTGAGTTTTTATCACCAGAGAACCCTTCAGTCTGGAAACTGGGAAGACAGAGAAGGAGTTCACATGCAAACTCCAAACTCCCTACTCTACAATTCAATGTCAAAGTCAAGTTACTCTTCCTTGTTGATAAATTACCTTCTCCTAATCTTGTTTTGAATTTTCTGCAAGCTGAGCTAGAAGTGGCTCAATTGGACACATTTTTTAATTGTTATTCCTTAAATTCCAAACTCTTCCACTAACCCAGTTGTAGAACTAAGTTGTTCAATACCATGTCCTCTTTCTCAGGAAGGCTAAAATAACA
The DNA here is from genome assembly GCA_004027875.1 of Aplodontia rufa. Lineage (NCBI taxonomy): Eukaryota > Metazoa > Chordata > Mammalia > Rodentia > Aplodontiidae > Aplodontia > Aplodontia rufa. The sequence goes on along the minus strand of PVKS010026311.1, from coordinate 28,490 downwards.
AGTGGAGATTTTGTTGGAGAATGAACGAAAATAGAACCACTGTCCCAATATATTTTGTAATAGTGTTTAATGCTATACATTACATAGACGTTTTGAAATTAATATTGGGTACCTTTGAAAATTTGCTAATTTCTCTTTACTCATATAACATTTTATATTTATTTTTAATGATTAAGGACAAGTATTTCCATTTAGCAGATGGGAATCATGGGTTTTCCAGATACCAAATGTTTGTTTGGAACTGAAGCAAGTGAAAAGGATTTTCCTTACTCAGCTTTCCTCTCTAAGATTCTTTCCTAAACATTCATCTAACTTTCTTCCTGCATGCTTACGTCTTCCCTAGTTATTAAATTCTATTGTAAATATTTTATTTTCCTTTTCTCCATGTAGCATATGTAGTGTTAATTTCTGGAGACAGTGAACCATAGTGGTTAAAAGAAATAACCGGATTCAGATCCAGTGCTATGACCTGGCTCTGTTTCTCAGCAGCATTGGTGCATTTGCTCAGCTTTTCCATTTTTCAGTTCCTTAGTTGTGGAATGGTTATAGTGGTTATACTTAATGTAGGAGGTTCTTGTGAGGATTGCATGAGTTCTGGTATGTAAAATGCTTATTAATATAATGCTTGCAATATACCAAATGTCAGATGAACATCACCAATTAGCAGTATTAGACCTTATAAAATAGAGATCTACATATTTTCCTGAGTTTCTTCCTTCACTTATTTTTTCATGTCAGTATCCAGAAAATATCCTAGTAAAATAATTCCTCTTAATTTATAAATTGACAATAACTTATTTCAAGTAAGTAGTAGCAGTTTATAAGAATGGTATGATAGAATTTCTTTATCACTTTTGAGACTGAATTAGAATTTGCGCAACAACTATCCTTAATACGTCACCTAATTGAACTAAAATGTTTATACAAATGGTGTACAATATTAAGAACTAGATTACTCAATTAAATGATGAATTGTTTCAACAACTAAAAAATGGCTAAAGCACAAACAGGATCTGAGGGGAAACCATAAGAGAAAAGCTAAGAAAACATTAGAGAACGTAAATAAAATAAGAACAGCAAAACTCTAAGTCAATGGAGACAAAGTATGAAGGGAAGAATGATTATATGTGAAAACAAATAGAGCAAATCTCTGTGAGTTGGAGTCATTAGAAGTGACAGATGCAAATTATCGCAAACTGCTTTCATCCTGAAAATGCGTAACAGGTAGAGTTTGTATGTCAACTGTGAGCACCAGGACGTAGGAATTTTCACACAGGCATTAACTGTATTAAATCAACATAGTAGCTAATCTCATGATGAAAATATTCCCATCATTCCAACGTCCTAGGCACCTACAAAATGGTGAGAAGTGTCTTTAGGGGTATGGGTGAAATAATGGTTACAAACTAAACAATCAGGGAACACCTAGCAGAGTGCAACTCCAATTGTGAGGGTCATCTCATTGAGTGCTAAAATAAAACATTTCCCTTAATTTGCTCTCAGACAACTTCGCTGTTCTTCCAAAGTCGCCATCACACATTGCATTGACTCTGAGGACCAGAGTGTGTTGTGTTTAGACAGAACCATGTGAACAAACCTCTTGCCTTTATGCATTATTAATTATTATAAATTTTTGTTGGATGAGTGAATTAGTTTATTACTTGTTACGCTAGTGTAACTTTTTGTGCTCCTTGGTTTACTGTGTTTACTGTTTAGAAGAGATTTCTAAGAGGAATAGCACTGCTACAGGATGTTAAAAGGCATTAACACAAAATATTTAAAGGACTTCCATAGTCAAATGTGTTTGGGTTATGCTGGCTCATGCAATATTAAGAAAATTTCTCGCCTGTGGGACTTTGGAAACTCCAGTATGCTAGTGTGTCTGTGAATCAAGACAAAGGTTATGTTGCTCACTTCTTTTTTTCTCCAAAGCATAAATATTCAGAGAGTACTTTACAGTTCTGATGTCCTATCAAACACAGTGCCAAAACCTAGCCACAGATTGATATTCTCAGTGTCACTTATTGCAAGCATCCCTCACAAGCATGTGATCTGAAACAATATGTAATTTTGTCAAAGTTTGTGTTTGTGTTCCAAGCGCTTGAAGGTCACTTCGTTTACTAGGAAGTCCAACTGTTCCTCTGTCCCCAGTTTTTCTTCCTTGTGGTGTTTCCCTTTTGAGGTAACAGAGCTTTGTTTTTTTACTTAAAAAAGGGCAACAGAAGAAAATCAACTGAAATGGCCGGTGATGATACAAAAACTAAATGTGAAGAACCCTAAGAAAAGCTTATCTAGAAAAGAGACTGGAGAGACAGTGAAGAGGGGAAAATTGAATTCAGCTGTGTAGGAACACACCCACTATGTGATTTGTGTAGAAACAGGAAAGAATGATTTAAGAATAGATTTCACTGAATTCTCCACCTAGTGCAAAAGTAGCTCTCCATAAAAAAAGGAACTTTACTGAAAGGTACAACGGTAAAGACAGACACTTTCTCTGTAATGCTGTGCGTAGGAACATCCTGACTTTAGAGACAGATGAATGGGGAAATTTAACATCCTGATGAAACATCTCTGTATTTCTGAATTTGGGGATTCCTAAAAGTGTTCCTTATTTGTACTGTGAGAATATTAACAATATTGTTACTTTAAATGCATTTATGATTGTATAATAACTCAATTCCTTAATAAAATATATTTGATGAGATAGATTAAATTATGAGTGTTTGGGGATGATTAGGTTAGACTGTGCCCTCAAGAATAGGATTGGTGTCATTATAAAGGGGGCTTAAGAAACTTTCACCATGTAAGAACAGCAAGAAGGGACCATCCATGAGACAATGATCCTTCACCAGACATGGTATCTGCTGGTACATTGACCTTGGACTTTCTACACTCTGGTACTATGAAAACTAAATTTTTTGTTGTTTACAAACTAAAAACAAAAGAATATTAACAATCCTACTTCTGTAGGGTAATGTTTATTGAGAACTCTTTGCTGTCTTCCATGCCTAGAACAATTATTCTAAATAAATTGTTGGCACTTACTTTATAGATAAGGAAGCTGAGGTCTAGAAACTCAAAGAACTCGTTCCTCTTAACACAAGACCAAGGATTCACAGCACAGCCTGGCTACATCTAAATTATCTCCTCTGCGCTATGCTGCTTTCTCATAAATTAATGGCTAAGTTAAGATTGATAGTGGAGCCACCACTGCTGGCTTGTAGTATCAATACCTTAAGTCCTCCATTTTAACATGAAATTCAACATATTCTGACTAGTTATAAAACTGGACTGTGAAGTTTATCAAATCCTCAATGATTGTTTCAAGGTTTCCTGTTTTTCCAGCAAGGCAGGTTTGTATAGATGTTGAACATTCCTATTTTTTGGGTAGGTATGCATCGAATATCTGCTGCCTCACAAACAGCAAATATTCCATAAAAATGAGTTAACCATATCAATGAAAACTATGATAGAATATATTTTATTTAAAAGACACATACCAAAAATATCTAAAACAATAAGAATAATTTACTTAATCATAGCAAAACAATTGGATTAAAAGTTGGCCAAAGACCTTAACAGATATTTCTCCAATGCATAGACGGTAGGTAAGTGCATATAAAGATCCACATCAGATGCCCTCGGGAAATGCAAATTGAAACAAGAAAACTATCCATACGATTAGCAAGGCCACAGTTTAGAACATTGACAGTACCAAATTCTAGCAAAGATGTGGAATGGTACAAATACTCATTGGTGGTGGAAATTTGAGAATGGTACAGCTACTTTGAAAAACATTCTGCTGGCTTTGTATGAAACAAAACATACTCTTACCACATCATCCAGCAATTGTGTTCCTTAGAATTATCTGAAAAATTTGAAAGCACACGTTCACACAAAAACCTGCACATGGATGTTGATAGCAGCTTTATTCATAATGGCCAGAATTCGGAAGCGACCAAGCTGTCCTTTGGAACATGAATGAATAAATAAATAATGGTACATCCAGGCAGTGGAATATTCTTCAACACTAAAAAGAAATGAGCTGTCACTCCATGAAAAGGCATGGAGGAAATTTAAATGCATTTTACCAAGTGAGAGAAAATCTTCAAAGATATATTCTGTATGCTTCCGCATATACATGACATTCTGGAAAAGGCAACGCTGTGGGGACAGTTTAAAGATCATTGTTTGCCAGAGATTGGAGAAGAGGGAGGGATGAATAGGTGGCAAAACGGAGGATTCCTGGGACAGTAAAACTGACCTCTAGGATGTTATAAGGATGACTACATATAATTATAAATTTGTCCAAACATATAAAACGTGCAACACCAAGAGTGAACCAAGTGTAAAGTAAATTCTGCTCTGCATGCAAATGGTGTATGAATCACCCTAGTGGGGATATTGAGAGTGGTCATAAATATGCGTGTTAAGGAGTATATAGGAAATTTCTATACCTTCTATTCAATTTTTTATGAACCTAAAACTGCTCTAAATTAATATATATGCTTATGTAATATATATAATTATGTGCATGTATACATGAAAATGTATAAGGACTATATATATGTATATATCAATAATATGTATACTATATATACATGATATCCAAGCTCATATTAAATGTTATCTTCTATAACTCATGTCCACACAAAAATCCTTGGTCTCCCAAATTAGGCGATATCTCACTAAATTGTTATAGCCCATAATGCTATATGACATTTAGCATTTCTTTTTCTTTTTTAATTAGAAGAGGCAGCATTATCTAGTTAGTCATAGAGGGCATCAAATTCCTGGGATTAAATTTTGACTCCACAATATATTAGTTGTGTGCCTTGGGAAAAAGTTTAAATTCTCTGTGCTAAGCTTCTTTTCCTGTTAAACAGGAATGCTAAGAACACCAACCTTATAGATTGTTGTATTTAGTGAGCTAGTACGTATCAGACACTTTGAACAGTGACTGACAGTGCTGTTATTCAATACATGGTTGTTACTGAATCCATGTCTCTACCTCCTTTCTAACTGTAAGTTCCTTGAGAACAATGGCTGTGTCTGATTCATTTCTGTCTTGCAAATTATAGGCATTGGGTAAATATTTCATTGAATAATTTCATTGAATATCTGTGGAGAATTTTATTACAGTTTTGACATGTTTTTCACATTTTTAAGGAAATTAAGTTAGGTGAATATCCCTTAGAAAATTGTTTGCATCTCTTTACCCTTTTACTCATGACCTTTGCACGTTGGCTGATCCTCTTTGTTCAAAGCTTTTCCTCTGTGTTAAGTGGCATCCTTAGGAAAGAATTGTGTGAGAATATCTATGGTGTATGCAACTGATGCAGGACATTTCTTCCATTTAAATTCTCTCTATTTAAGTAGGTGATGTAGTTCTCTCTGCTAACTGAATTGACCGATGTGAGTCTTAGGACCACAAGTCTTTATTGATAATGCCACAGTGATTGATAGTTGGTAAAATGATATTTGTGTGGTAGTTTGCCAAGTACAGATTTTAGATCCAAGGAAGAGGATTGACTTGGATGATTTTCCTGGGATATTGTGCCTTCAATTCTACTTAAACAAAGTAATGAGGGCATTCATCACCTGACAAATGTGTGGGAAGGCATTCTCTTTCATGTAGCAAGTGCTGCTGGGGGGAAATGACTCACTGTAATGCTGGTAGGTGTCACTAAAGAGGTTCAAAGGTTGGTGGAGTCATGACCCTTACAGAAGGAACACTCTCATAGTGGGAGCTACTTGGAAAGGCAATACAGATGGATTGAAGGAAAAGACCGAAAGTTATTTGGGGATTCAACATAAATAAAAATAACCACTTTTAAAACATATCATACTTTCCTTGCCGAAGAGAGCCATACTGGAGGGGACACCCACTTTCTCTGCCAAGGTTCTGCTCCTTCTGTTGGCAACATGGTTCTTAGGCAGAGGTTGTGACTCTAACTCTTGCTGGGCATTCCAGTGAGTCCAGCCTTAGCCTGGATAAAGTTAAGGCCAATGTTTACATTTGGCATCTTTGTATTTATTATGCAGTGTTAATCACCTAGTAAATGCCAAATGAAAACCTTGGGATCTCTGAACTCAGATCAAGAGCAGCCCTCGCTTATGGGGCTATTTTTTGGGAAATTTTACCTTTTAGAGAAATTTAAATCATTCTCCTTACATAGCAAGAATATTCATAGGACAAGTTATACATGTGTGTGCATATATGTCTGTGTATAGATATGAATTAAATTCTCTAAAATATTCATGTATTAAGTATTAGTGATAATTTATGTTTTGAGAATTTGCCTACAAGCCTACAAGCCATATACAATCCTAGCTTGTGTTTTTTTTTCCTTTATTACATATCCTTTTCCCAGTTGAGGAAGATATAATTGAGAGTAGAAATTAGCTTGGTAATTTCTTAAAATGATAAAATTAGAGTTAACATGCAGTCCAACATTTTTACTGCTAGGTTTATACCCCAAAGATTTGAAAACACAATTTTGCTCATGAATGGTCATAGCAGCATTATTCATACTAGGCAAAATATGGAAATGACCCAAGTAAGGATCAATAGGTCAACAGAACATGGTCTATAGCATTGAAAGCTGTTAAGCCAGAAAAAGAAATAGAGTGTTGGGCACATGCTAGGAGATGGATCTACAAAGAATCATGTTAGGGAAAAAAGCTGGACACAGAAGGCTATGCATTACATGATTCCACCTGTATGAAATATCCAGGACTGGCAATTTTATAGAGAGTATAGATAGAAAGTGGATTAGTGCCTTCTGGAGCTGGACAAATGGGGAATGACTGCTAAAGGGCATGAGGGTTTCTTTTGAAGTGATTCAATGTTCTAGAATTGAATTATGAGGCTGATCGAACAACTCCGAAAATACTAAAGAACACTGAATTGCATATTTTAGGAAATATTAGGGTATGTGAATTATATCTGATTTGATTATTTTTTAAAGAGTCATTTGATAAAATTAGCCCTTTGTGATGAATGACAAAAATCATAGCATATGGCATTGTTTGGATTCTGATATATATGCACATTGGTTCAGACTGAATGTGGCAAGATTTTGTGACCACATCCCCTTCCTCAGGACATAGATCTCTCATGAACACATTGGAGGACTGCATTAACTGGAGAATGCTAAGCTCCTTTGGAAGTGCTTATTCAATCAATAGCTAGACCTATAATGTCAAACTAAATTCAAGACACTTTTTGGATTTGAAACTCCATTTATAGTCAGAAAGACAGGTGAAATAACCAATTACAACAGCAGAATAGCAGGTGTGTGCCTTAGGGACTATTGGGAATCTGTCTAGCTTCCTCCCCAGTTAGGTTTCATACATAATTGCTCATTGTATTTGGATGATGCCTTTCTGCACAGAGATCATAGTGAGCTTTCTACAATGAAAATAACCCTCAAGGTTTAGAGTCAGACAGACTTATATCAGAAGTAATAAAAACTAGTCAGTTCACCTTCAGAAAAGTACTATTCGCTTTGGTTCCTGGTTTCTCATGGTTAATCACAAGGCTTATTTGGTTTAATACACATGTGGATATCTTGAGGAACTGATCTGTCAACCTTTCTTATCACCCTGCACTGCACCACCAAATCCAAGCAGCTGGTTTTCTTGTGTTCAATTGCCTCAGAGTAGAAATTGATAGAAAAAGGAATGTATGTCGTTTACACATCTTCCAGGTCCTTTCTTCTAAAACCCGAAACACAGAGTGGAATCAAGGTTTATGATAAAAAGTAGATTAGAAAAGAATTCCTGTAGGGTAATAGGGTGGTGAAATACCTAGCAATACCATGTGGTAGCAGCAAGCCAGGCATGGAGGGGCAATGAGAGAAATCCTATAAGGGTTAGCATAACTATTCTGGAAGAAGCCTGACATGGAAGCAGCAGAGAGACAGCCTTCTTTCTTTCTTCTTTTGTTTTGCCTTAAAACAGCTATCCAACATAGGGACTTTGAAATATCATCTTCATCATCAAAGATAACACTTCAAATAATGCTCTTAATTTGCCATTGGTACTATTTATTATGTTCATTTTACTAATGAGGAGATAATTTGAGAGAACAGGCATTTGAACCAAACTTTCTGATTTAATTATTCTTATGCACCATGTTAAGCCCTCCTTAGTGATGAATTAAATCTTGCTGTAGAAGATTCTGAAAGTAAAAGTTTATAAATAATTTTATTTTTGGACTGAATTTCATTTTTTCCCAAAAGTGCATGACATTACATACATCTAATAGATGCAGTTATGTGCACACAAATATTGACTAAGGTGTTTTGGAATGCTAGACCAGTTTATTATCAATTCCAAAAGAATTGCTGCTGCCAGAAGTCTTGCAAAAATGACCAGTCTAGGAGACCAATGTGGTATTTACCCACACCATCAAGTAAGGGTCAGATTATGGTTTCTATGTCAGCATCCAGCAATGGGTCAACACCTATTTCCTGGCCTCTTTTCATCACTGAATTTGGACTGGATCCAGAGAAACAGTGATCAGCAGCAGAACAGGTGGGCACATTTAGAGAGCAATTGGTCTGCAAATGGAAGAACCCAGGAAGAATGAACTGCAGATCCCACTATGGAAATCCCTGGGGCAATGTCAATCTACAGAATGAGTTTGAGCTCCAGCCAGCTCCTGTGAATCCATGCTTCCCTGTCAGCTCTTTGTATTTTACCACACCCTACTCACATCCCCTAACTTTTTATTCCTGCAGAAGTTTCTCCATAGCAAATAGCTGAGACTAATTCAGCAGGTGCTAGAACTTTTCTGTGTTAGCCTCACCTCTTGTGGTAGGGTTAGCAAATTAAGTAAAACAACAGCATATTACAGAAAGCGAAAGTACAGTCAGGAAGATTTTCCATATTCCAGTGGAGACAAATCCACAGCTGTCAGCTCTCCTTTCCCTCCTCTTATACGGTTGAGAACACACTATTTATTCTCCCTCTTTTTATATCTCTTAATCTTTTTTTAGAGGACCCAGTCCTGCTTAGAATTTCTTCCCTGGAGGGATTTAAACAGTGTTCATACATAATAATAGAAATGACTACATTATTACAACAAAGTAGGCATTTGGATCTTATGACGTAAGAGTCAAGGCTTAATCAGAATTAACTAAATAACTGTTGATCATGATGCTGTGTTCCTCTCTAGCCTCGGGTCTCCAGTGTCTAGCGCAACAGATTCATCTGCAGAGCCTTGTAGCAGATGGTTGGCTTTTTGCTTTCAGAGAGATAATATCTTTGAAAAGGAAGACTGAAGATACTAAGTAATATTTCCGGATTTCCTTACGGTTTGCATAACACATACTCATTCCACGCAAAAACATTTTTATTTGGTAAAGTGATGGAAGGATAATGAACATGATAGCAACACACAGGGTAGTTTTTCTGCCTGAAGGGATTTCAGGCTGTTGAATCACAGAACCAGCAACTGCCCTGAGTGCAGCCCGGAAGCTGTTTCATGGCTGAAAGGCAACAGAAAATGCTTGTGATGCTTGGAACCCCAGGGGTAAACTCAGAGCCACAATGCCCTCTCCATTCCAAACTAAATGAGGAAAGAAGTCATCTAGATTGACTTGCTACAATCTGAAGACTTGAAAAAAAGTCACAAAAGTATTAATAATTGTTGAGGTTAAATTTTTTTAAAATTAAAGATGCAGTCTTCTTAGGTGTTGGGGTCTGACCTTTACTTTATCAGCTGCCCCAATCTCCTTGCTGTTTGCATAAACTCCTTGGGGAGGGGCTGCTAGATTGTTAAACTTGAAAAACAGGGTGTGGACACGGGCTTCAGACGTTTCACATTGGTATCACCTGCCGAAAGCGCACCTAGAGGCTTCTTATTGCTATTGGTCAAACAGGTGCCTTGGAAAATCCAGGTGCCGCAATGAAGGAGCTAATGTAGAGAGGCCTCGAGGGGGCGGGGTGCAGGCCTTTAAAGGAGAGGCTCCAGCCAGCAGTTAAGGAGCTCTTGCACTTTCTGCTGGCTGTGATGTCCCTGCTCCTTCGGGAGAGAGCTCTCCTACCTTGCTGCTGTTCCTGGTGTCCCTGCTCCTTTGGAAGGAGTTCTCTTACCTCCTTGGGAGAGAATTCTCACACTCTTCTGCTGGACGTGGTGTTCCTGCTCCTTTGGAGGATGAGCTCTTGTCAGCAGCCGAACCTGCCTCTGCTTTGCTCCTGAGCTTCCCAGCCTTCAGAACTGTAAGAAATTGCTGTCTATGTTTGTTCTGAAGTAGAGTCTTGTAGCGTTGTCTTGTCTTGTTTGATATTACTTAATGTTAGGCATTTTTGTCCTAGCAGTACCAATGAACGTTGTCTTGAAAGAGATGTAAAGAGTGGATACATAAAAAGAGAAGTAAAGTTTGGACAAAGACCGTTTCGGGTCTCTGGCCTGTGGTTTTTCTCATCCCCAGCCCGTTCCCTCGGGTCAGAACCCGGCTGGACAGGGACACCTAGGGACTGAAGACTTCTTTCCAGAACGTTGAGAAATACGTTTTAATTAGAATAGGGAGGTGGTGGTTAAATTATGAGTCCTGCAGTCAAACAGACTGGATTTGAATCCTGTCTGTTACAAATAAGCTTGGGAGCTTAAGCCCTGCTTTTCTTGTCCACAATTGAGGGGAATAATAGTGCTCATCCTTAGCGTGTCTGACAAGATTAAATGAGATTATGTGTGTAACTGTTCAGCATAGGATTAAAAGCTTTCAAGCGTTCACTAAATGTTAACTACTACCCTTTTTGCTTTTTTCTCATGGCTGATTCAAAACATGTTCCTTAGGAATATTGTAGGTGAGCAGAGCTCGCTGGGGAACCATGGTGTAGGAGGAAAAGCAAATGCTCCTTCCGACTGCAGCCACCTCTCATATCTCAATAGAAAATGATGGGTTCTGTACTCTGCCACCACTCGGGTGCTGTCTTCAGGGAAGAACCCTGAGATTCACACTCTTCCCCTAAAATGGGAACCACACTGACTCTTCAGGGTGATCTTGAAGAGGGGTGGAATTCGTTGGGATGGAAGTTATTTGTAGAAATACCACTTTAAAACACTATTTCCTTTCATCTTTACCAGCCCCTGGATGTATATATACAACAAAGTGTTTTATATGGAAATTGCAGGGATGATATAATTATACAACAGTATAACACAGCACAACTTCAAAATAGGCTGTTTTCCATAAAAGTGTTGGAGACTAAGCCCCACATGATGCCAGAGAAAAGGATTAGTGGTAAACAACTCTGTAAAGGGCCCAGCTGGCGTGTAAAAGAATTGATGGTAAATAACTCTAAGAGGCCCAGCTGGCTTGTAATTAGCAAACTGCCTGACCACATGACTAAGCTATTTGGCTGCTCATTTGTTTCAATTGGTTGAATGTGTTTGCACTGCATCCCTAATGGTTGTTGTAGCAGATATATACCGTGCGTACAGAGAAAGAGATATAGATGACGCTGGTGAGAGGAGATCCTCCCATGCAGGTGGCAGAAACCAGACAGAGTAGTGGCCACTAGTCAGAGAAGCAGCAGTGGCAGAGACAGAGGAAGAAAACCTAACATGCAGGCAGTAAAAGCCTTGGCGGTACAAATAGGGACTCTAGTGCGGCAGTAGAAACGGGGACTCTGAAAACAGAAAATGTGAATAGCCTTGACTCTAACGGCAATGTTTTAACACCTTGCTTCTAAAAGAGAGAAGGCAGAAGCGCTTGGAGGCCTTTAGCCACGGTAAAGGGAAAGGTGAAGCCCTTGGAGAACTCAGGGCCGGTGGGTCTGCTTCATTCACAGTCAACCACCGAAAGAGCCTTCCGGTTCCTGCCGGCTGGGACAGGACGTAAAAGAAAATAATTTGTCTGCTTAAGGATGACTGTGGAACCAGGAAAGTAGATCCCACTTTTGGATATATTTTCAACAAACCCACCTTGAGACAAGGATTAAGTGTAAATCAAACTCCAGCACATAAAACACAGGTCAGCCCCCAGTGCTGGCCATAGAAATTGGAGGTTGATGGGAGGCAGGGTGGAGGGAAGGTTCATACAGCAACCACTGGGTATCACCTCTTGTCCCCAAGCCGTTTCCTTGGGAACCGCTAGAACTATGAGCCAGAGTGGTTTTCCTCCCTCTTTCCCTCAGTTAGGAAAAATATGTCTTTGAATGGCATGCTGTTGGAGACTTAGAATTCATCCAGGTAAATGGTTAATTGATTATGGGGCCTAGGGGAGACGTGGGTAGTAGAGATATGGCTAGATCTTTTCAATGTCCCTTCCAATGCAGAGCTTAGCGTTCTAAAATGGTAAGATCCAGTTGCTGGTACCATAGTCAATCTTTTCTAATCTTAGTCTAGATAATTATTTAAATATTAAGATAGAAATGACTTCACCTCCTTTGGAAATGAGAATTTAAAGCTACAGTTTTCTGTGTAAAAGGATTTTAAATATTTTTGAATTCAAAGTCTTAGTGAAGGCAATAAGGATAGGGTAGGGGTCTCAATAATGAAGTCAGTGTCATTGCCTTTCAACTCAATGAGGGTTTTGCAAATGTTGAATTCTACTGAATACTTTTAAGTCTATTATCTTTTTTTTTTACCATTCTACATTCATTTCCAGTATTTTAAAATTCACTCAGACTTCAACTACAGAGTTACTTCAGTACAATTTCCATTTTTAATTGGGAATGTGAAGAAATGAAGTTGTTAAAAGCTCTTTGAGCAACTTAACTTTGGTCTGAGAAAGTTAAAGATTGATATCAAAATTTTAAACATCTCCACTTACACATACTTACATGAATCGGTAAACGCAGGAAGCTAAGTCCCTTTCATGAAGAATGCAAAAAGCAAACAAATAACCAGGCTTACTTTGGGCTCCTGGTCAATGAGAATTTATTATTCTGACCATAGGAACTATGAGGTTTTAAATTACCTTTCAAATTATCAAAAGGATAGTAAATCATGTTAAACATCTTTTAGTGTCACACAAGCTTGTGTTTGAGAATTGATTTTTCTGGATATGGTACACATGGCTACTTTTTATTAACAAGGATTGAAAAGTCAACAGCTTTTAAATGGTTTTAAATGATTTGTTCTGCAGAACTTTCAGTTAACGGCAAGCTTGGAGTGTTCTCCTCTTATAGTAATGATAATATAAAAGTGTTATTCCTGACTTCCTCCAAAAGTTTTTCTAAAACAACTTTATTATACTTTATTACAAACTACTACCTACTTTAGAAAATGTAAAAATGGAGAATAAAAGAATAGACCCTCTTATTTCCACTTATCAGAGATAAATTCTATGCAGTTTCCCTATGTACTCGTATTTACTTTTATAGCTATTTTATGTAACATATGTGCACAAACATGTGTGGGAGTATAGCCACACATGTGCACTCTCCTCTCCTAGCCAGCTTGCCAGCATCCGTCATTCATCTCGTAAGATTTTTATGAGCCAAGGAGAGGTCATCTACTTCCACTGTCTGATTGTCTGTCTTTATGGAAGCATATATATTCCTGAATCAGACAGTATGGATTTGTTCCCTCGCCACAAATAATTATTTGAAAAAAGAATAGAAATCAATAAAAAACAAAGTGAGGTACGTGGTACATGCCTATAATCCCAGCAACTTGGGATTCCAAGTTTGAGGCCAGCCTAAGCAACTTAAGGAGACCCTGACTCACAATCTAAAAATTAAATTTTAAAAGACTATAGATGTAGATCATTGGTAAAGTGTCACTGAGTTCAATCTCTGAACAATAAAATAAAGACCAAGACACTAGACTGAATGACTATAAAATTCTTAGGTCTAGGTGCATATTTACCACCGACTTCAAATGTCAAGATAGTGCCCCTGACCTCTTGAGATGCAGTATGAGAGAAAGGAGGTGCCCACAGAAGGAGAAAGGGAGTGTTAAAGGTGTGGCATCCACTCAGGTCCTTCACATATCAGACTACAGGGCAGTGCTCTCATTCCATGTTGTGGCAAAGAGTCTCCGGAGTGTTTGGATGATCAACTTCCATTTTCTTGGCTCTAAAATTTGGACTCATGTCCCCGGATAGCTATATTAGTTATCCCAAGCTATACCAGGTGGGTTATTAATAGTGTTACCTTCCTCTATTGTTTCGGCGTATCATCCCCTTCAGTTTTCATGAATATTTAAATGAAAAAGTTGCCTTATTTATAACCTAAATATGCCTCCCCTACAAACTCTTCACCCACATCATTTATCTGCAGAGTTGTAATTGAAATGGTAGAAAATAATACCATAGGACTATTGATACATTTTTAAATGTGGCTATGACTTTTCCATGGACTTAAATTCAAGACTTGGCAAGGTGTCAGGTGCATGTAATCCAAGCAGTCAGGGAGGCTGAAGCAGGAGGATCACCAGTTTGAGCCCACCCTCAGCAAGTTAGACCATATCTGAAAAGAAATTAAAAGGAACTGAGGATGTAGCTCAGTGGTAAAGTTCTCCTGGATTCAATCCCAAGTATTAAAAAAAATTTTAAAAATAATAAATGCAATGTTCATTCCTTCACAAATATTGATATGATTATAAACTCTTAAGTTAAGCAAGCAACTCTGTTATGGTATATATGTCGGTTGCTAGTTGCATGAACTTGAGCAAGTCATTTCTCTGTGCCTCAGTTTCTAAAGTATGAGAAACTGAAGGTGCTTATACATTATAGGTTTCTAAGGATTCAGTGATATAAAATATGAAGTAAAATTATTTCTGGTACAGAGTAAAATCTCAAAGGTTAGCTACTTATATTATCCATTCAGTTTAGCTTCTAATATTTGTTTCACATATATTATTCACTTAGCCTCATTTTGTTAATGTTTCTCTATTGCAATTTTTTCAGCATATTTTCAGTTTTAATGTTTCATTCATGTATTCCCTACTTATTTCCAAAATAATTTAAAGACAGTTCATGTCATATGATATGCATAGAATGAATACAGAAGCTGTTAGTGAACTAATGCCAGTAAATAGTTAAAATTATTTTATCAGGACAAATAATTTTACCAGGACCTAGATTAAGACAATCTATTATGTTGGAGCTGTGGCTTTTGCTCTGAACTGTCCATAATAAAAGCAAAAAAGAAAACATAATGAATTATGGGGCTTTTACTTCTTTGTCAAGGGAAGCACGTTGGCTTGTTATTTTTCTCCTTTGTGCTGCTGTCTAAATAGGATATATTGCTTTTGCATAGAGGTGTTAATAGGAAACATAATAGATGGTGCCTTCTTTACCAACCTTACTAAAAAACCCATGTTCTAAATTTTTAAACTTTAACATAGCCATCTTTTCTTGTCATGAGCTGAGGCATTTTGATGAGATATGTCCTATTTTGTTATGATGCCTTTCTGATCTTCACCTGGGAATTGGTTCATTTTATTTTTCATGGTACAGCATCCATTATGGATGTTTTTGAACAAATTACTTTTTCTTCTATTCGTTGATTATTTGAGTACTCTCTTCCCAAGACAGACTGTAATAAGTGGTAAAATTTCTTGTTAAATACTGTCAGATTCCTTTGCAGAAAGTTTGACCTGGTTCATTTTTATGTCTAATTTTCTTTCCTTTTTCTTGAAGGAATGCATCACTAGAACAGCTCTTCTTCTTGTCAAGCAAGATTGTAGTTATTTTTTACTCATAGATGTATCTGGCTGGTGTGGGAACACAAGATAAATTTTCTTTAACTTGGAGAAAGAAAGGGATATTTGAAGATGTAAGCACTTGACACAGTATACATTAAATTTTTATGGCATTGGTTTCGATGTTGACAAATATATAAACTAAGCTAAATTTGATTTTGATTTTTTTTAATTGCCTGAAAAACAAGGTGGAAGACATGATAAAGCAACAGAGGAACTTCTAAAATGTGATACATTGAATGCTTTTTTTTCTCGTATAAAAAATGTTAAGAATAAATAGAATTGCAAATGTTGACAAACTTGTTACCTAGGGACTTGTGGGCACAAATACCATAAAACAAAGGAAAAGAGTTTTTGGAAAAGATTCTGATCAGGCAGCTTCCTTTTCTGATCATAAGGGGATGGATTTGATGAAACGGGAGGTTTTTTAGGACATGTTGAGGGACAAGCAGACTGAATCACCTTCTCTGAGCAGAAGACCAAGAAGGTCTGGCAATCTCCACTTTTGGTTTTGCTACATTTGAGACCTCATAAGTACATGGCAATAGAAATTGTGCCCAAGAAACTTACTTCAGTCAGTTTTCTATCTTCAAAGGGTTTTATTTTGATCTATTTTAACTTCATAAGAAACTTCCTGATTACCATTATCCCACTTTTACAGATGAGGAAAATAGTGAATGGATTGAAAATTACTGAGAATAAAATAGATATAATGCGCAGGAGACAGAAATGCAGACTTTAAATCTATATTGCTTTTTGCATCCTTCCACGGTGCGTGTGTGTGAGAGATGAATTCTGGCAGAGCACTGGATGGCACATGTCTAAGGACAAATGGTTTAAAGATCATTGTGTCTGTGAGAAGCATTCTTGGATCCTCATAGTAATCAAATCTCTGGCATTCTGATGTTTTACATAATTAAGTTTTATTTTGTTGGATAGAACATTAACTCTTGTGTCCATTAGTAGATTACTGAGTTTTTAAAAAATCTAACTTTTTAGTTTTTTCACATCCATGAAAACTCTAAATAGAATAAAATCTCTTATCTAGATTGTGGTACTTAAGGCTGGCTTGATAGGGAAAGGATGGGCCAGTTGGGATTCTAAGGTCCTACTCATCTTACGGAGTTCGTTATGTCTCATGTCCTGTTTCTCCAAAGTTCCTTTCATAATAAAGCTCACAGGGAACACACTAAATGTAGGATGTAGGATCCCCTGGATTCTTCATCACAACAGAATTCGGGTCCTTGAACGTGACATGCATGGCATTTTGGTGACTTTTTCTTTCATCGTTAGATCTCACCTCACAGAAAACCAGGGCTTCTTGTTTTATTGGAACCCTGTATCTCTTCTGCAAGCTGAACATATAGCCTTTGTCTCAACCAGAGATAAATACCCTTTAAATTGTGTAAAACATAGTAAAGTAATTGCTTTTGTTCTCAGGTCATTATCTTGGAATAGAAAACACTGAAAAATAAGATTGTATGGGAAATCACAGCCATGTCATAATTTCAGTGAAACCAGACTGCTTGCATTTGTCACTTTGCTGAAGGAGTGTCTTTGTACTGTCTGCATGGGATTTGCTTTTGGCCTCATTGTAGGAACTAGCACTGGAAGTGAAGTCTCTTATTTTGACCTTATTGGCTGCCCTGCATGTAACCCTATGTTCCAATCAGAAAAGAACACAGGTTTCATGTACTGAGTTAGAGATGACTTAGATGATGCTAAGGAATTTCTTATACAGACACTGATCATTGAAAACAAATTCAGAGATCACTGAAAAATAAAAATGGTTTATTGGTTTTCCATAACAGGAAACACTAAGGGAAGAATTTCAGCATGTGATAAAACCCTATGACACTGCTATTTGCAATGTACTTTCATAGTGGGTGATTTTTCTAGTTTTCTCTAAACTCTTGCAAAATTGTCTTTAATGCATTTGATATCAAACACACTCAGATTTGCAATGCTTTAAATTGTTTAAAGTGTTTAAATCCTGGACAGCTATACCTGTAAGCACACATTGTGTCAACCAGTACTTTAGTATGAGAAGTAATATTTACAATATCTACGGTTTCTACAATTTAATTTCTGGTTCCCATGTGCCAGACACACAGTTCTATATAAACTATCAAACTATGAGGAACTTTGTATGGTTTTCATTTTAGTGTTAAGAAAACTGAAGCTTACTAACGGTGAACAACTTTCTGAACACCACATGGATGAATGACAGGTCTGAATCATTCCAAACTGGGAGTTCTTACTTTGAGATAGTAAAACAGTCTTTTGAATTGTCAAAGAAAATTAGGTAATTTTATTTTTAATATTAGCCTGAATTTATGTATTTTTTGTGAATAACAATCTGTGTAAACTATTTAAATAAAAATTCCCTATTAACTATAACATGCATTTGTTATCCAGAAATTTCCATTTCTTTTTTTAAATGGAGGAAAATGTGAGAGAAAGAGAAAAAAATCAATTTTCTATTTGGCCCTTCTTTCTCCAACACTTAGTTGTATACGTAGCACTGAGGTTCAAACCCAGTCATTGTGCATGTCAGGCAAGCACTCCAACTGCTGAGCCACTGCTCCAGCTCCCAGAAACTACCATTTGTGTCATGGTGAATAAAATTTGCCTTTGATTCTCAGAAAAATCTTCAAAATGGCCACAA
This sequence comes from Aplodontia rufa, assembly GCA_004027875.1. Lineage (NCBI taxonomy): Eukaryota > Metazoa > Chordata > Mammalia > Rodentia > Aplodontiidae > Aplodontia > Aplodontia rufa. The sequence goes on along the minus strand of PVKS010026311.1, from coordinate 10,155 downwards.
GACTTGTTTTTACTTTAGAAAGATTATTCCTGACCTAGAATAGCTCCACTGTGCAAGGATATATGTGCTTTTTTTCTACCAACAACATCAAGAATGTTCTGTGAGCCAAATGGGCTCCCTTTTATGAAGGGTGCCGTAAAACGTGGTTGAATATAGACTTTGAGGCTGAGTGGTTGCTAAGGTGAATATACTTACAAAATGATTGGCCCAAGGAATTGGGGAAGTTCAGGAGAATACATAAATTAAGGATCAAGTTATGCAATTTTATGGCTTTGATATAGTTCCACATTCCATACTGCATCCCTGACTTGAGAGAATTAGTCCTAATGTGTTGATTGTAATAGACTTCCATTTTCCCATATCATTTTCTATGTTATTTTAACTTAAACTGGCTATATAGGCTTTGAAATTCCCTTAGTGAAAACTAATCTTGTCTGAAGTTCAATATTTTTTCCATTATTGCTGTTTGTTCAATGGTGGTATCTGTTAAAAAAATAGAAAAAGGAATAATAAATTTAGGCGGAGATGTTTATTGGGATTTGCTGCTCTACGGCCAATTTCACCTGCACTGCCATAATGAGGGAAGGCATGGGAAGTGGCAGCTGGCCAGAATGGCAGGCAGGGAAAATGGCATTGGACCTTTGCCAGGCAGCTGGTTTTGCTGGCTAACTGGAAGTTCATGATGGGGTTGGTCCTTCAGAGATTGGCTGGTGGGTCCATCAATCCATTGGAGCTTGTCCACCAGCATCCAGATTGGCTGTTTTCAAGGACAATTTGCCCTTTGCCCTGCCCCTTAGCCAGCAGGCATGGCCTCAGTGTCTTGGCTGGAGCCACGCCCCCAGCCAGGGACCATGATGCTGTGAAGTGTGGGCTAGCTGAAGCCACATCCCCAGCCAGCCTAACAGTATCTACTGGTAAAATAATATATTGCCGCTTAGTTCTGGTAGACATGTAAGATCTCCAAGACAGCCATGAGTAGCACCTCTACATCTGACTGATTTCAATGTGAGATAGGATTACTTTGTTCAAATTTAGGAATTAAGTGTAGTTGGGCCCTTGATGGATGAAGCACAAATTGGAAAACATAATCCCTTCATTTGGGGCTACAACTCCTCCAAAGCAGAGACTGATAGTGATTTATAAGGCAGATCTACAAAGGACAGGCTATGATCTTTTATCAATGTCTTTCTCTAGGAACTAAACCTGTTTATTTAATTGTGCATTTTAGTGTGAATAATAAAGATTATATTTGCTGGGTTTATTAATGATGATTGCTTGAAAATAAGATTTGCATTCAATAAACTCACCTTATGAACAATTATTTTCTGGGAATGCATCTCTTTCATAGATTGGGATCTACCTATTAATGAACAATGCTGATGTCATTTTTTTCTTTGTCCCTTGTATTCCGGTGGTGTGCTGATTACTTTTCGGAGTGTCCCAATCATATTTTTTTGAGGCATGGGGAAGAAGGAAGGACATAAATGGAAAGTATAAATGAACTCAACTTAAAACATCTTATTTGAGGGGATATCAATTAACCTTGGCTTCTTTTTTTATTGGTTCAGCATCATCTTACATAATTGAGATTTGTTGGTTTACATTCCTACATGCATACATATTGATAGAATTGCTAAAACCAGATCCTTGTCCAGGATCTCCCAACTACTTCTCCCCTCCCTGATCACGTGACTCCTCTGTAATTCCCCCAAGTTACAGATATAAATGACATATACTTGTAATATAAACATTGAAATTACTAGATTTATATGCTTGCCTGGGTGCATTTGGGGTTCTCATAGTGAGGTCAGATTCTCTGCTCCTGCTGGTGAATGGAGTCTGGGCTGCTACAGATTCCAGCAGCCAAAACAGCCCGCTTCTAGTGTTTGCAGCCATTCCCAGTTAAAACTGGGAATTTGATCTGACTGCAGGTGTCTGCAGCCAAGGAAAGTGTTAGCAATTCTCCAGCTAAAAGCTGGGTGTTGCAGCTCTTGGCGTGGTGGAAATTCATCCCAGGAATTTGGCGCCAATCTTCTAGGTTCTTGTCTCATGAATTTGAAGAATAAAATCCACGGAAGGAGTAAAAGGAATAGGATTTATTTAGGAAGAAGAGCAGAGACTCTGCAAAGTGGAGGGGTACCTGGAAGCAGGACACCAGAGGTTATATTGATTTGGGGTATGAGCATAATTAACATTCATGCAAAGCAGGCATTGAGAAATGCATCAACTCCATTGGTTAAAATCTATGTAAAACAGGCATTGAAACTGGTCAAGAGCACCATTGGTTAAAACAAGGTGGCAAATACTTCCTAGTACCCACCTGTGACCATCCCCATCTCTTACTTGGGAGGAGGGTGAGCCTCCAGGTCTTTTTGCATTTGAAGGCCTGAGCGGGCCCTGTTAATCACTCTCTGCCTCTACCTGCTAGCTCTTGGATGGGGGCCCTCTGTCCTGACTAACTAGCCATTTCACTGTCTCTCCTAATCTGTCTCAATAGGAGTCAACCACACTCTATGGTATCGAACATCCCCTTTTTCCTTCCATTTCCTCCCACCCCCTTCATGGCTATAGTTCCCACAGCTTGTGTGTTACTTTAGATTTGGTGGATCTATTAAATAAACGACGATTTCATCCTGTTTTATTCTAGCTTCCACATATGGGAAAAAACATTTGACCCTTAAGTCTCTGGGTTTGGCTTGTTTTTCTCAACATGATTTTTCCCCCATTTCCATTCATTTACCTGCAAAACACCATGGTATTGTTCTAATAGATGAGTAGAACTTCATTGAATATAAATATACCACAGTTTTTGGATCCATTCTTCTATTGAAGAGCATCTACGTTGTTTCTATAATTTCATTATTGTAACTTGAGTTCCTATAAACATGGATGTAGCTGTATCTCTATAATCTGATTCTAGCTGTTCTGGGAAAGTACCCAGGAGTGGGTTAGCTATGTCAAACAGGGGTTGTATTCCTAATTGTTTGAGGTGGCTCCACACTGCTGTTCAGAGTAGCTGCACGAATTTGCAGTCTCACCAACAGTGTGCTAGTGTTCTTTTCTCTCTACAACCCCTCCAGCATCTGCTATTGTTCATATTCTTCATTTTTGCCATTATGACTAGAGTGCTGACTTGCATTTCTGATTGCTAGTGGTGTATAACACTTTCTCATATCTTTTGGCTTTTGGAACATACTTTGTTGAGAGGTTTGTTTAGTTCAATAGCCCGTTTATTCATTGAGTGTTTGTGCTTTTGATATTTGTGTTCTTGGTATATTCTGGATATTAGCCCCCTGTCAGAGATGTAGCAGGCCATGATTTTTCTCCCTTTCTGTAGCTTCTCTCTTGATACTCTTGGCTAGTTCCTTAGCTGTGCAGAAGCCTTGCAGGTTTATTGAATTCCACTCATTGGTATTTGGTTTTAATTCCTGTGCTATGGGAGTCTTGTTAATAAAGGAGCCTGCACCTATATGGTAGAGTGTTGATGCTGTTTTGTCTAATGATTGTATGATTTTTGGTTTAATTTCCGTTTCTTTGATCCATTTTGATTTGACTTTTGTGCAGGGTGAGAGATAAGGATCTAATTTCAGTTGTCTGCATATGGCTGTCCAGTTTGTCCAGTACCATTTGTTGAACAGGCTGTCTTTCCTCCAAGCTGAATTTTTTTTCTTTTAAAGAGGGACAATGAGAGAGAGAATACCAATCTTACCTAGTTCTTCATGTGGCCATGGATGCTCTGACACCCTGCTGTGCACTTGGTGCTGGGGTCCAAAACTGCACCCCTGTGCACACCAGGCAAGTGCTGCAACCTACGAGCCACTGCTCCAGCCCCTCCAAGCTATATTTTTGTCACTTTTGTTGAATATCAGATAGATAAATACTTAGGGGTTTGTCTCAGTATACTTAGGGGTTTGTCTCAGTGTCTTCTGTTCTATTTATTGGTGTTCATGCCTATTTTGATACCAATACTATGCTTTTTTTTGTAAAAATAGCTCTATAGTAGAATTTCAGGTCAGGTATTACAATCTCCCCTATCTTGTTTTTTGTTTCAGTAGTACTTTGGTTATTCTGGGTTTCTTATTGTTTCAAATGAATTTGAGAATTGATTTTTCTGTATCTGAAGAATGACATAGGTATCTTGATGGGGGTTGCATTGAATCTGTACAGTACTTTTGGCAGAATGGCCATTTTAACTATTTTAATTCTGCCTAACCAAGAACATGGGATATCTTTCCATCTTCTCAGGTTGTCTTCAATTTCTTTCTTCAGTAGTCAATAGTTTTCATTGTAGAGGTCTTTTACTTTTTTAGATCAATTCCCAAATATTTCATTATTTTTGAGATTATTATGAATGGGACAGATTACCTGATTTCTTTGGCAATATTGCTGTCAGAGTATAGGAAAGCTATGGAGTTATGAGGTGTTGATCTTGTATCCTGCCACTTTGCTGAATTCATTTATAAGCTCTAGAAGATTTGTGTTAGAGATTTTTGAGTCTTCTAGTTATAGGATCACATCATTGGCAAATAGAGATAGTTAAACTTCCTCTTCTCCTTTTCAAATCCCTTTGATTTCCTTCTCTTGTCTGATTGCTCTGGCTAGGGTTTCAAGGAGACTAAATTGAATAACAGTGGGTAAGTGAGGACAGCCTTGTCTTGTTCCAGAGTTTATTTGCTTTCAGCTTTTCTCCATTAAGTATAATGTTGGCTATAGGTTTGTCATAAATGGCCTTGACCAAATTAAGGTAAGTTCTTTTGAGAACCAAGTCACATTATTGGGCTAGGAATATTTACTGTAAAGCCATAGCAAAATTAAAGACAGGGCTCCAATTTTCTCTTCCCTAGGGGAAGTTCCATGAGCATAGAGTGCATTTAAACACTGCATCAGCAAATTGGATTAACTTATTACCCCATTTCTTACCCTCTCTTACATATAAATTAGTTGAATAAAAGAAAATACTAATTTGCTTCCTCTGGCTATCCAAATTACCTATCCATGGTTCTGTGCTAATTTTATAATACAATATAAATTTCCCCTATCATGAGCCTGTCCTTCTGCAAAGCAGTTTTTCTGCCACTAGAGTATATGGCACATCATTCTTTCTCAGAAATGAACAGAGATCAATTAAAATTAAACGAGAAGAAAAGCTTGGTGGCAGAGAAGGGTATTGTATCTGTTTCACAGACTCATGGCCCATTGTTCTTCTGAGTCATCTGAAAGGTGGGACAGTGATCATATTCCTTGGTTCTCAATGAAGCTTGTTCTTTCAGGACTTGGTGGTTTAGGATCTCTACTCCTGACCCATACAAGAGTATCCCATCATCTAAGCTCCTTTATGAGGCCCTTCCTCATTCCTGAACACATCTTTATAATGGTGGATGGGATGTTTATCATGATTAAAGCCTCCCTAGGCACCTATACTCTGTAACCACCAAGAATTAGAAACTCATTCTACAACTACTTACCTTCTTTTCTGACAGATATCCTAAGGAAACTACTGTGTTCTGAAATAGTTTTGTTTCTCCACCACTGGAGCACAGTTGACAGATAATGTATAGAGAAGAGTGATCTCTCTAACCAATGCCTCTTGGATGACTTCAGCCTTCTGAAGAGAAAGGTGCTTATGCATTGGCTCTGAACAGAAAGAAACTCCCTTGAATAGAATCTTCCAGCTTTTGTTCCCTACTGACACGGCCCATTGTGAAGTAGGTTGTGCTCTCTGCACACAGTGGTACCCTGCATGTCTTGATAGCATCTCTATTTTGAAGTAACCATGAGGCAACCCCAGGTGTTAATTAGAAATGTTCAGCTATATTATTTTTCTGATTTCCTATTACCCTGATATATCCCTCATTCCTTTGAAACTGAATGCCATTGCTGCTGCCTGGTAGGTAGAAATCACACAACTCTGTGTACTAATGGATAAATTGTGTCACCTCCTCAGATCCTGCAGAGCACACTCATGGTAGCACTACTAGGTTCATAGCAATATTCCCTGCCCATTGGTGAAGCATAAAAATGTATAATGATATAGCTTTAAATATTGCATTTTAAAAATAACTATTATTCTGTAAGTTATGAAAATGTACCAGAGTCATCTTCATTGAAAGTAACACAGGACATGTTTGGCCATGTCTTAAGCACTCATCCGTGGATCTTGAATTCACTAACTACTCCTTTATATTAATAATGTCCCTTTCCCCTGGACCAGGTCTTTTCTTCTCTTCTAAATTGTGTTTTAACTTGAGGTTATTGTGTTTTTGTGTTTAGAACAAAAAACATTACAAGGAGAAAGAGTTGGTGGTGAAAGCAAAATAAATCAGAAGAAATAGGGAGGTGATGCTATTGGCTCCTCAAGGCTTCTCTCAGCCTCTCCTCTTCCCATCATGTCTTTTTCTGGTCTGTAATTCAAATTAATCATCTTTTACTCTGTGCTTATGTTAGAGAGCTTTTTATCATTGTCACCAAAATAACTGACAAGAACATCTTATAGGAGGAAAAGTTGATTTGGCTCTCAGTTTTCAGAGGTTCAATTCAGGTTAACTGACTCCATTGCTCTGGTCCAGAGGTGAGGCAGAATATCATCATGGAAGGGTGTAGCAGAGGAAAGCTGCTCAGCTTAGGCAGCTGGAAGCAGGGAGGTGGGGAGTGGGGGAGCCAAGAGGACAAGATGCAATCCCCAAGGGTATGTTCCCAGTGACCTACTTTCCCAGCAATGCCTACCTGCCTACAGTTGCCACCCATATAGTTGTCCTTTAATATATTAATCCATCAAATGGATTTAATCCAGTGAACAGGTCACACCTCTCATAATCTAATTATTTCACCTGTGAACTGGAGCTTTTGTGGAGGCACTTCATATCCAAATCCTAACTGGTCTTCCAGCATTTTATTTCTACTCTCTCTGCTTTGTGGTGCATTATCTAATTGGGTTAGCAGTAGTTTTATTCATGTCTGGGTGTCTGTCTGGTAGACTCTTGAGTCCTAATAAGTGTAGGTGACACATATTAGGCATATCATATTGACAAGAGCTCAATAATCATGATCTCCCCTTATCTTTACCTAGAAAGTCCTGGATGAAGAGAGGTACTTACTGCATTTTACAGATAAAGCAAAGAGATAATAATTTGCTCTAGTCAGATAGGAAATAAGGGCTGCCACTGAATTTGAGAACTCAGAGTCCACTCTGGTTAGTGTGTAGCATGGTATGTACCCTGTAGTTGCTAGGTGGCTGTTGATAAATAATTGTCCCAGGGAAGTAAAGTTCTCAGCATTTAGGTGACCCATTTCACTTTCTGCCCTGAGCTGTCAAGTTAGTCTTTCAGCCTGCTCTGACTGTGACATTTCCCCATTTGCCCTGACTCCCAGTTAAAATCTCTCCATATCATTCAGTTCCAGCTAAACGCCCCATATTTCTAATTGCTGAACATGCCCAGCTCTTTTCTGTGACACAGGTGACATGTACATGCTGATTTCACTGCTTGGATTCTTCTCTCTTCACCTGGTTCTTTTCTTCAGATCTCAGCAGAATCTTTGCAGGAAATTCCCCTATAAAACCCCCACTACATGCCATCACAACACCCTGCACCTTTTCCTTTACAAAAGTTATTTCAGTTAGGATTCTAAATCATTCCAAGCACTGCAGCTGGTTCCACTCATTACTGTGTCCTTACCACCTACCACAGTGACAATATTAGATTAATTACATTGTTGGTCACGTTTCCACTTGTGTCTCAATTGTGGAGGTTTCCACTTTCTGCTCCCCTCGCTGAGTCATATTGCACATCCTTCAGCCATTTGTTGTTGAGACAGACATTTTAAAAGAAATTTCATCTAAATCAGGGGCCTCCAACACTTGGTACATATTAGACTCATTTAGGAAGCTTTTAAAAATTCTAATAGCCAGGTCTTATTTGAATCAATCAAATGTGAACACTTTTAAACTGTTGATGGGACTTTAAATTAGTACAACCATTATGGAAATCAATATAGAAGCTCATCAAAAAACTAGGCATGGAACCACCATATGACCCAGCTATTCTACTTCCTGGTATTTACCCTGAAGAATTAAAGTCATCTTATGACAGTGATATGTGCATAGCCATGTTTATAGCAGCACAGTTCACAATAGCCAAACTATGGAACCAGCCTAGGTGTCTGTCAATGAATGAATGAATAAAATGTGGTGTATATACACATGGAGTTTTTCAACCATAAAGAAAAATAAAATTATGGCATTTCAGGAAAGTGGATGGAGCTAGAGACCATCATGTTAAGTGAAATAAGTCAAGATCAGGAGATTAAGGGTCATATATTTTCTCAAATATGTGGAACTGGAGAGGAAAAAGGAAAAGAAAGGTGGGGGTGAATCTCTTAAAAAGCAAAGGGAGATCAGTAGAGGAAAGGAATCAAGGGGTAAGCAGAAGGGAGGGAGGAAATCCTGGGGAGTGATATCGATCATGTTCAATTGTTATATTGTCCTCATGTATGAATCTGTAACAACAAATTCCATCTATATGTAAACTATGATGCACCAATAAAAAAGTGGAAAAGCTGAGCTACTGACTTATATATATGGTGAGTACATCCATAGGTACTCAATAGAAAAGCTCTTTGCCAGACAGATGTGTGTGTATTCCAGAGATATATGCACTGGGAGGTGAATGTGTATGATTGGAGGAGTCTTTAAAATCCCTAGCAGAGAAGGTAAGAGGTGAATGTGTATGATTGGAGGAGTCTTTAAAATCCCTAGCAGAGAAGGTAAGAAACCAAAATTTTTGAGTTTTCAGGGTTTCTGCTTGAATTTTTAAATGAAATCTATTTGACTTCTGAATCAGTTGGTGTGCCTCTTCATTTGCCCTAGGCAGGATTTTGCAAGCATTTTCAGTGAACTTTGAGAAATTTGTACTGCTATCCATGCATGAGGTTCAAATACTATGGCTTTTCCATTACAAGACAACCTTCTTATCCAGGTGGGGTCACTTTTTCCAATTGATCAAAAATGTTTTTTTATTCAAGAAAAACACACAATTGTATGAGGAATAAATATTCATATTTGGCTCATTCTGCAGTTCATATACAGCTACTATCTGACCTTTGCCTGACTAACTTCATTTACCTGTAGCACATTGTGACCTGTGATTTTTTTTTTTAAGAAATAAAGATTTTAAAGGCTTCTAGTAATGGCAAAAAGCCTGCTAAAAGCTGTTCTTATTTCAGTATAATAAATCATAAATGTGTAAAGTGGATTTCCATGGAAGTATGCTTTTTAAAATTTTTACATGGGGGGTATGTAGTTGGAGAGGCTAATGTAACAGTCCTCTGCCACTTAGAGTTTAAATAGAAGAATTTGGTTTGGGACAGGGTTTCTTAAATGGTTGAGTGATTGAGTGGATTTAAGTGAGGGAAAAGCAATGGTTTTGCCTGTAGGCTTTTAAATTACACATAGAAAATGTATTCCCAAGTTATGGTTGGGCCACACCCAGAAAGTAGGACTATTTGCTTTGTGTAGATTTGCCCTTAAAATACTTGTCAGCCACATGGCTATCACTAAAAATGCTAAGAGGCAAGAGGGGAGAATTCCGTTGTTTGCTGAGTTTCTATACAATTCAATGGGAAAGAAAAGACCATTTCCTATAATTATTGGTGTCATGCTTTTCCTACGTTTCTATTTTTTCTAAGAACACAATTCCCATTGCAGAAGTTTACAGGTAGCAGAACCAGAATTCATGGGGACAAGAGAAAAGGCAACAGAAATAAATTCTTAGAATGTAGAAGATTTTGAGTTTTCTGTAGTACTTCTAAAAGTGCTTCTGTGACCAGAGAGGCTAGATTCTAACTTGTCTTTGCATTCAAGGATGGTGCATATAACTGTTCCTGCCCATTAACGGGTACTCTATAAATGGTGCCTAAATCTCAAGGTGCAGAGAAGTAAGGTGACCACACATTCCAGTTTGTCCCTTAGAGTTTTAGTTTACATGTTTCCTGGTGATTATTCCTAGTGTCCCTTTCACTTTTGAAAATATGCTGGTAGCTTGATAAGTTACATGGGCTCTTTCCTTAGAAGCAAGGGGATTCTGCCACTCAAAACTTTATTTCTTGAGCTACAAGTAATTGGAAAGATCTTGATATATGAAAATTATCCTGATTTGGACA
>PVKS010026310.1:0-28815 GCA_004027875.1 Aplodontia rufa | reverse complement strand
CTATCTCACCTGGACCCTGCCCCTCCCGTCCCGCCCCTCTCCCCGCCCCTGCCCCTCCCGCTCTTGCCCTGCCCCTCCGGCCGCACCTGGTCCTTGCGAGCGCGGTCCGCGCCCAGGCGCTCCTGCAGCTTCCGCACCATCACCTGCCGCTTCCACTCGGGGATGGGCCGGCCGCGCTCGTCCCGCGTGGGCACCAGCCCGTCCAGGTCGCCTGGGGGCAGACCGTCCAGCTGCAACGCAGCCAGGCCCTCGGGGGCGGCCCCCACTGCTGACTCCGCCCCCTGTACGGACAGTAGAGGGCGTCACACCAGCTGGCAGGGACCCAGGCTTGGTAAGGGGGACAGTGGGCACTCCCAGTTTGCATCCCCAGAGGACTTCGGACGGGGCCTCCGACAACACCAGCCACAACTACCTCAGCCTCCACAGGTTTGAGGCCTGAAGGCAAGGACCCAGCCAGGTGGGGCCCAGGTGGTACAGAAGGGTTTGAAGGCCCAGGGAAACTACCAAAGGATCTCCCCTCCGAAATGGCATAGAAGAGGTTTCCCAGAGCTGCCACGCGGAGAGGCAAACTGGCAGCAGCTACTTAAAGTCACACTTGTCAGATGCGCTGAGTGCGCTGAGGCCCCACGAGGTCCAGCACCAGGTGGCATTCCCCAATCCCTGCAGGACCTTTCAGGGAAAGGCTTGGCTGGGCTCCCAAGGGCCCAGGAAAGAGGAGGGGAAGAGGAGCTGGCCAGTGGCTCCAGGGAGGAGCAGGGGCCAGGCCCACCCTGCCCAGGGACAGTTGCTTCTCTGTGCTGTGGTAGCAGCTTCCAAGGAGGGCACATGGCATCCCTGAGTTCAGAGGTCAGGGTGAGGGGTCTGGCTGCCAGTTCTCTGGGATGACAGACAAGGGCACCCACACTCTATAATGTGGCAAGTCACTGTCACCCTGGAATTCCCCTCTCCTCAGAACCCAGGGTGTGCACAGCCAGCAGAGTCGCCCCAGGTGGCAGGTCTGAAAACTGCCTTTGGAGGAGGGGCCTGGCCACATTGAGGAGACTTGGCTAAGAGAACACGGTGAGGGGCTGGCTGGGGGCAGGGAACGCACCTCAGGGGCAGTCAGGGCACTGGTGGTGATCTGAGAGGGCGCTGTGCGGGCCATCAATTCCCTTGGGACAGGCTGATCCGGCTGGCCAGGCCAGGATGGGCTGAGAGTCGCTGCTGCTGAGACGGGAAGCTGGAGTCAGAGGGGCTTCCAGAAAAGGCAGGGCCACAGGGAGTAGAAACACCAAGCCTCTGAGCCCCACAGTGCTTGAGGGAGCACTGTGCCTGCAGCCAAGGACACCACCAGCCCTGCTGAAAATGCTCCTGGTCCTGGGCACACTTGGTCCTTGCTGGGCTTCTCAGTGGGACATCAGCCCCAAGCTGGCCTGCATCTTACCCTCTCAAGCTGTGCCATGGCCTCCTTCTGGGCCCTCCACAGCCTGGAAGGGCATAGGGCATGGAGGTCCAAGGACCTAACAACCTCCCCAGACCCCAGTGCTCCTCCCACTATGAACACACATATCGTGCCCCCTGAATAAGAAACACAACTGCACTGCAGCCTAGACAGAAACCTACACATAAGATACACGCAGATACACACACACACACACACAGAGATACACACACAGACATAGATACACATGGATACACACACGCAGGCACACATAGATCCTCATGGATACACTCACAGACACAGATACACACATAGATAAACATGGATACACACACAGACACACATAGATACACATAATACAGGCGCACACACAGACACATGCACACAGACATAGATACACATGGATACAATAAAAACATAGATACACAGACATACATCCACACAGACATAGGTACACATGGATACACACACACACGCAGGCACACATAGATCCTCATGGATACACACACAGACACAGACACACATAGATACACATGGATAAACACACTCATGCAGACATACATAGATACACATGATACAGGCACACACAGACATAGGTACACATGGATACACACACAGACATAGGTACACATGGATACACACACGCAGACACACATAGATACACATGATACAGACACACAGACATGCACATGTGCACTCCACACGTGGACACAGCTAACAAGCGGAGCTGAGGCACAGCGTCCCTGCATGAGCCCAAGCGGGGGTTTTCACACAACTTTGTTTCCTTTTGATAAGCACTAGTCACAACCCTCTACCAGGCACAGTTTGGGGACCCTTTCCCGACCCTGCTAACCCATGAATACTTGTCCTGCTGGGGTCTCAGAGAGCAGGGCTGGTCTATCCAGGTGCACAGGTTCACCTCTGCGCAAGCCCCTGAGAAAATGTCATCCTGACTTTTAAAAAGCAGCAAGGAAGGTGGCCTGTGTGCCCAGCCACCTCGACTTAGCTCCCCACAGCCTCCAAGGTCCTCAGAGGCAAGGCCACAGTGCCCCTCCACAGCAGGCCTGGTTGCTCCTGTCTGTGGTGTTACTCACGTGTGGGGCTCCTGAGCCCGGAGCCCCCTCTTCTGTCCTCCGAGGAGAGCCTTGCAGCTGACAGTGGAGGAGGTGGGAATGGAGGTGGTGGGGGCGTCATCAGGACTGGCGCCTGGGGATGGATAGGCCTGGTTAGTGGAGGCTCAGGTGGGCCTTGCCTTGGACTCTCACAGGTCTGTCAGGCAGGTGTGGGGACATCCAGTGGGAAGCCCTGAGGCCTTCCAGGGACCTGTGCTTCTCAGAGAAGGGCTCAGAGAGTGAACAGCAGGGAGGGCAGGGCACTGTCCCTTCCCTCTCCACCTGCCACGACAGGAGTGCTCATCTGAGGACCGCAGCTCACCGTGCCCTCCACCTTGATCACCCCCGTCACCTCCACTGAGCAACGAACAGCTCAAGGCCCACTCTTGGGCTCCCTGCAGGGGCTCAGGCACTGGGCAGGGCTCGGGCCCAGGTGCATGCACACGCACACTCACCTGGACCCTTCCTGACAAGTCTGCTGGTGTCTCACGTAGGAGGCTTGGCCAGAGCTGGGCTAGGAGGGCCCTCCGCTGTGCCATCAGCCTGTTTGCAGGAGCACAGGCTGCGTGGAGGCCGACAGAGACTGACTCCAGCCCCCAGCACCTGGCCATGGCCCCGCCGCCCTCTCATGACCACCCCCACCAAGACCCTCCCAAGCTGCTGTGCCAGGACCTCAGAGCCAGGCTTGCTGCCTGCTGGTTTAAAGCTGACAGTAGAAGGCCAGCTTGGTCTTTCTCTCTGCCATGATGCCCGCCTGGCATGCCATGCACATGCTCCCACCTCTAGCTAGCAGGGCCACTCCTGCTAGCTCCCACCCTGCCTCAGAATACCTCCCTACCTGCATTGGAGGGCGGAAGCCAAGGCTGATGCCAGCGAGAGCCCTGAGCAGGGCAGCGGACCTGGCTCACACATCCTGATTCATCATGTGTGGCCCAGGGCCAGGGCCTGGGTGGCACACATGTGACCCACACTGCAACTTAGATTAGTGCTCTGCTTTCCCTGCCTTCAAATTCTCTATCTTTCCTGCAGAAAGCTGTCTTTCTGTTGCCCATGGGCCTGCATGCAATGTCACCTGTGCTGCCTGGGCCAGCCCTCAACCTCTCTGAGCCTTCCCTTGCTCATGGCCATGACGGGCCCAGTTCTAGCCCTCAGGCACAATTCATCCAGGACCCTCAGACCACCAGGTCATGGAGAAGGACACAGCCTGAGTCCCTGTCTGCCCAGCTACCACGCACCTTACTCCTTCCAGGAATGTGTGCCAAGAGCTCAGGAGCCTCCACACATGGGGCCCGGGAACATCTGCCAGCCCTCAGCCTGGAAAGATCTTGAAAGCAGGAGCTGGGCTGTCAGGGGCAGGTGAAGCGGCTGCCCCCAGGAGTGGGAGGTGTCACATTAATATTTGAAGGCTGAGGTGTCAGGTGGCCAGGAGGGCTGGGGCTGGGTGTGGGATCCCTTACCACAGGACCTTAACCCTCCACAGGGCAGAGGCTGGGGAGCAGACCCTCTGGGGAATGAGAGGGCGAGCTGAGATCCCTGAGCCATGAGAAGAGAGACCACCTCCACCACAGTGCAGCTGCCATGCACAGATGGGGAAACTGAGGCTCAGAGAGGGCACAGGGCTTTCCCAAGGTCCCATCTCTGGGTTACAGTAGAGGGATTGGAGTTTTCCTGGAGAGCCCAGCCTTGGTCCCTGCGGGGCCTGGAGCTCCTGGTGTGGATGCTCTGGCAGTGGTGGAAGAGGCAGGTGGCCAGCACAGGAGAGGGCTGGCACCAGGGGCCACTCGCATTCCCAGAAGGACAGAGCAGGTTTCCTTACTGCTCACTCTAAAGTGGAGGCTGTGGATTCCTGCGCATGGTCGTCCTCAGTTGAGACTCCTTGTGGGCACAGCAGATTGCATCCCCTGGAACTTGAGGGAGCAAGGGGACTCTGCTGACAGCAGGGAGAGGCAAGAAACCTCCTTCCCTGTCTCACCATGGAAGAAAGAGGGGTTAAGCTGGGCTGGCAGCAGCCCTGCATGCTGGAAGGACAGAGAGGCAGGGGAATGGACTCTGGCTTCTGTGCAGTCCCTGCAGTGTGGGCACTTCAGGCCACACCTTAGAGTCCCTGGGCTGAACCATGCTCCACCCCTCACCACTGAAAAGCCTGGGAAGCCACCCAGAGCCTCCATGTCGCCTGAGTCGGCTGTTGGAAGGCAAGGAGCTCTGCTGCACCTGGAAGGGGCCTGGCCCGTGGTTTCGCTGCATCTGGACATCTTGTGAAAATCAGCGTTCCCCAGGTGACTGGTGTCACCACACCCCTGCCTCTCACTTAAGGCCCTGGACACTGGGCAAATCCACAGGGGTTGGAAGGAGGGACCAACGTCAAGGTCCATCTTTGGGGTCCTGGAAGTTGGGCACATGCTGTCCCTGAGTCTCAGTGTTGAACGTGTACCCTGGTGTTGAGGTCCTGCTGGCCCCAGGGCCTGCGCCTCTCTCCTGAGCTTCTGGTGAGGTTTGAGCACATGCATTATACATGGAGGGCAGCCATGGCAAGCTGGATTACAGGCTTGTAACGCCACCTGGGCCAAGAAAATCATGACCTGCAGATGGGCGCTGGACAGCAGTCGCCACGGCTGAGATTCGGTTACTGGCCAGGCAGCCAGGCCCCACCATTCCCAGGACAAAACACTGCCAGGGGTCCCTTTCCCTCTCTGGGCCCCTGTCTCCCCATCTGTAACATGCAGGGTCCTGGGCCTTCTGGAGCTGGGCGGGTAAGCCACTGAGGCCACCGCAGCACAGATTAGGGCTGCCTCTGCCCTCACACAGGCTCCTCAGTTGCTTCCTACCTTGAGGAACCTGAGGCTCGGAGACAGAGTCTGGCATGGTGCAGGCCCTGAGGGGAGTGAGTTCGGAGGGAGCAGGGGGACACCATGACCCCTCGGGGACGCAGGCTCGGCCATCCAGGTTGTTCCTGAGTGCAGCTGCCCAGTAGGGGTGACCCTCTGGCTCCACAGCCAGGCTGCCAGTTGGGTGGGGGGACACGGGAGCAGGGGTCTCCCTCAATGGTGCCTCTGGCCTGCGCCCCACCCAGGTGAACCATACTTCGTCCAGAGGGGATCCCTGAATGCTGCTTGCAGGTGGGCAGTAGGTGTGTGAGGCTCTGCAGAGCCGGACAGAGGCACTGAAGGGGGTGTCTCCCATGGGGCAGAGCTCAGCGCAAGCAGCCTCGCCCAAAGCTGACAATGAGTCCCCTGGCAGGCAGACTGGGGCTGCTGCCTCAGGGGACAATGACGGATTTCACCACCTCCTCCTGGCGAGGAGGGGGGACAGCGGGACAGCGGGGCAGGCGACCTCTGCCTATTGCGTTTCCATCAATATTGCATCAGCCACAGCTCCCCTGCCGGCCCGCAGCTGCTGCCTGCCCCCTCCCCCGCCCTGCGGGGACAGTGGCCTGCCAAGGTGAAGTGGGAGGCCTGGGGAGCAGAGCCTGGCAGCCCCATGGTCACCTAGTGCTCCTGAGGGAGAGGACACAGGGGTGCAGGCTCCAGGCCCCATCGTGAGTTCCCAGCTGGCTCTGGCTGCACACCGGAGGCCCCCAAGGCTGCAGGAGCCAGGAGGTGTGGGAAGGAAGGCGCTGCCACGGGAGCTGGTCGATGCATCTGCCATAACCTGTCTCCCACTACTACTGGGGTGTGCAGGCGGGCTCAGGGCACAGGGCACAGGGCACAGGGTGCAGCTGCCCCAGGTGGGGTGGGAAGTGCTGCCCTGAGTCCTGCAGTGCAGCCAGGACCAAAAGAAGCCCTAGGAACCCGAGAGGCCATTGGCACCAGGGGTGTAGGGAGGGTGGGCAGGACTTCTTTCCCCTGAGCATGGGCAGGGTGTCTGGAAGGCCTGGGCAGAAGCGGGACCGGGGCCAAAGGCTGAAACCTTGCTTGGACAGAGATCCCAGGCCATGGGCTCCACAGTGTGGCAGGAGTGGGGACAGGGGCAGGAAGCCCTGTGGCCAGGCAGGACCTGTCCCCTGTAGCAGGTGCTGTGGAGGGTGGGGACACCAGCAGGGTGGCCACCCTCCCCATCTTCTAATCTCAGCTGCCATCCAGGTTGGGGTGGGGTGGAGCTCAGGGAGGGGGTGCAGGAGCCAAGGCAGACCCTCTAGCTGGGGTATCCCGGGGCCATGAACATGCAGCCTGGTGCACTCAGAATGCGCCTGAGCTCCCCGACTTCTCCAGCCCTGGTGGGAAAGAGGAGCGTCCCTACGTGCAGCCCGTGGAGCATTCAGCCACAGAAGCATTTCAGCACTAACTGAACTCTACTTTCTGAAACTCTGGCTCAGGACAGAACCAGGGCACACAACCCCTGTGGTCTCCCAAGCTGCCCCGGGTGCGGCAGGCACAGTGGGTTCTGGTGGTGGCAGCAAGAAGTCCTGGATTCTGGCCAGGTGACCACCGTCTGCAGGCCTAGGGGCTGGGCAGGACATGGCCTCAGTTAATCCTGGACACTCTGAGATGTCCCCAAGGGACAAGTAGGCACAGTGGAGGGGGCCTCCTGGGTCTCAGTGCACTCAAATGAATATGGGGCCAGGTGACCCCAGGGCCCCTTCCTGCAGGGTAGGCCTGACTCATGCTGGATAGGGAGGCCCTGGAGCAGAGTGTGCGGCTCCAAGTAGCACCAGCCCCTTCGTCCGCCTCAGCCCCCTCCACCTGTGTACCCTGCCTGTGTGCAGGAACCCCTTCTCAGGTCACACGCTCACCTGCCCATTAAGCTATGTGCCCTGTCACATGCTGGGGACCAGCAGGGCAGCCAAGATCCCTGCCCTTGTGAGTGCGGAAGCTGGCTCTGAAGGTGGCACAACTGAGAGATCACTGGGCAGGAACTGGGGCCGGCAGCCTCGGGCTGCTGTGGAACCCCTTTGCCGGGACTTGGGCACTGGTCCCACCCTGAGTACCTCAGTCTGACAAAACCTCACCTGAGAGGAACCCTGGCCTCACAGGAAAGGCACAGCCTGGCTAAGTTCCAGCCCCAAGCTTAGGCCTGGTCCTTGTCACATCCCTGTCCTGGCTACTGTCACAGCCTGGTCCCTGCTGGCTGATGGTAGCCCTGGCTTTGTCCCATCCCAGGTCCTGCACCTGAGAACACTGTGGGGTATGGGGCAGGCACAGTGGCCCAGCACAGGCCTTCAGGACAAGTCCCCGGGGACTTACAGGCCGGGCCATCTCCCGCAGGTATTGGGCGCAGTCCTGATGTCCGTGGTACTCTGCCAGGTCTGCCGCTGTGTACCCATCTTCGTCCCTCAGGGAGGGGTCCATGTGGTGGGAGAGCAGGGTCTGGCAGCTCTGTGGGGAAGGGGGCATCACAACTAGCTCAGCCCTCTGGGGCCAGCTGTGCAGCTCCCCTGCACAGGGGGAAACCAGGCCACATGCAGCAGGAGGTCTTGGGGTCCAGGGATCCTCTGGGCCCCACCCACAGCGCCCAGCCTGAGCAGCAGAGCCAGGCCCACAGGGAGCAAGGCCTAGGTAGCAGGTGGCAGCCGGCCTTCCTGGGACAGAGGGTGCAGGGGCCAGCTCTGCTGGGGCTTTGTTGGAGGCTGGTGCACCCTGGGCCCCAGAAAGGTGGCCGGCCCAACCCCGCCCAAAGCTGCCGAGCCCAGAACGAGGCTTCATTCTCACTCCCTCCCCTCACAGGTGGGCCCCATTTGCGCAGAAAGAAGTGGACTCAGCGCTCCGCAGCCGCCGACTGGGCCTCAGCGCCTTCCTGGAGGAAATTCGGGAGTGGAAGTGGGGACTTCAAGAATAGTTCTGTCGTTTGTTCTGTCTGTGTTTATTCTGCAAGCATTTGCCTCTTTGTGTATGCAGAAATACAGAAAGTGACTTGCCTTGGGTCCAAGTTCTGGTCCCCTGGACTGTGTGCCCTTGACCCAGAGCTGCTCTGCTACTGGACCTTCAGGGCCTCGCCTTGCCTAGACCTCCTCAACCGGACGGAATTTTCAAAGGGCAGAGTGAAACAGAATTCCATTTCCCTCAGTATTCATGCAGAGCCCCAGGAGCCTGCCCACCCACAGGATGCCACGCCTGCTGAGAACCACCCGTCCCAGCTGGACACCCTTCCTGACCTCCAGTCCTGTCTGCAAGGTCCCATGCAAGTGCTCAATAAACACCCACTATGCAGATCTGGCGAATGGAAGCCAGGGCAAGGACCACGCGGTTGAGGCCTCTGCAGAGGGGACTCCCCGCAGTGGACCTAGATCTTTCTGGGCATGGACAGCTGACCGTGGCCGCTGCGGTCTCCGAATGCGTTGTACCCACCTTTGTTGATGAGAGGGCTAGCGAGCTGCCAGGGGTCAGAGCTGCCCATCTAAACTGGGACAACCGGTCTGCACCTGTCTTCTGCACTTGCATGTAAACCTGTCCGTGAAGGACCTCATGGCAGACCAGGCCCCGTCATATAGCAGCTTCTGGTGGCAGGTCCTTCTCTGAGCAGAGTGAAGGTCATCTGCTCATGATCATGCCACAGCAGCCAGCCTTGGGCTCCAGGGTCCTCGCCCCTGAATTCCTCCCAGTCCCCAGCCCCGCTCCGCCCCTCCCAGCAGTTCTGGCGGACCCCACCCTCTCTGCAACAAGCAGCTGAGCCAAGCTTGCTGCTTCCTGCACCCAAATCTGCTTCCAGTCCTGCCTCAGTGACACCCTGCTGGTCACACAGCCAAAGTCCCTTGCAACTGTTCTGTTCTCCCAGCTGACCCGAATTGTGTGGAGTCCCCAGGGAGTCAAGTCCCTGGGCTCCATCGAACCCCGGGGCCAAGTGGAAAGGTCTGCGTGCTGCCCACGCTGCCTCGTCCCCTGAGGCCCATGGCACTCGGCAGGTTCTTGCTCTGGGCCCCTAGGGTGGAAGCGCTCTGTTCTTTGCCACTTTTGCTGTGCCTCCAGATCTCCTGGGAAGCTTGTGCCAGCACCCCGACTCAGCAGGTCTCGGAGGGGCCCAAGACTGTTCTGCTTACGCCCCACACACCTATGTCTTGCGCTGGGAGCTAACTACAAGCCCTGAGGAAGGGGAGCTGCTTCTTTAACTGGGCCCCGGGAGTGTTTGGGGCTACTATTGAGGCATGCAGGGCCTTGAGCAAATATTTTTACTGAGTCCCTGTCTAAATACATTAAAATGTATTACAGCAAATCAAAACCACAATGTTCAACTTCACAGCTACTAGGGTGGCTAAAAAACAGACAAATGTGTTGGCAAGACAGAAACTGGAACCCTTGTACCTCGCTGTGGGAATGTAAAATGGACAGCTGTTCTCCAAAGCAGCATGGAGATTACCCAAAAAATGACCATGAGACCCAGCAATGCCACTCCTCCTCAGTATAGATCACAAAGGGCTGGAAACAGGTGAGTTGTTTGAGCTCTGGATTTAAACCACAGTTTGCACACTACTATTCATAGCGGTACTATTCTCAACAGACAAAAGGTAGAAGCAAAGAGAATTCCATCAACAGATGAACGGATAACAAAACGTACCACACTCATACAACGGAGTATTATTCAGCCCTAAAAAAGAAAGAAGTTTCGACACATGCCACAACATGGGTGAACCTTGAAAACCTTTGAGCCAGGCTCAAAAGACCACATGTGGTACATTTCCATTCCCAGGAAATAAAATACCAGAATAAATCTACACACGCACAGCAGAGTAGGGCTTGCGGGGCAGGGGAGGGGAAATGGGGAATGCCTGCCCTCTGGGCACAGGCTATTCTCGTGGGGTGAGGAGGGTGTTTTGGAACTAGGCAGAGGAGCGGGCTGCACGCAGTGTTGGTGTGCTAAGTGCCACGGAACTGATCACTAAAATGGTCAGCTTCATGGTGAGAATTTCACCTCTAACAAATATATTTTTTAAAAAGGGAGAGAGAGAGAAAAAGATAATCAATTTTATTTAGTTTTTCATTTGACTTTCATTGTTCCAACACTTTGTTGTGTACCTGGTGCTGGGGTTTGAACCCACGTCCCTGTGCATTCAAGGCAAGCACTGAAACCGCTGAGCAACCGCTGAGCCACCGCTGCAGCCCCTCGCAAATATATTTTTAACATCCTTTCAAAAAAAAGCACACATGATTATTACAACTTAGACTGCTATAGGAGTCTTGCATTGAGAGGGTGAAAGGAGAGATTCCTTTCAGATTTGGGTAGGCTAAGGATTCGAGTCGTAGTTTTAGGGCAGCCACTAAAAGCACAAGATAAATCAATGTGACTGTGGTGGAGGGGAGTGCAGGGTCACCTTCTAAATCCACAGCAGGAAGCGGCGCTATGAACACAGAGAATGGAGCTGAGCACAACCAGCCAGGCCCTGGCGAGGCCTCGCCTTCCAGCCCAGACCCAGCCCTAGCTCTCACAAACTCCCCTCCTGGTGCCTTCTCCAAACTCACCCTGGAGATAAGGAAAGGAAGGGGAAAGGAACATAAATGAGAAATGAGAAAGAAAAGTTCAAAATGAGAGAGCAAAAGTAACCCGTGAGTATTAGTAGCTCCACGACTGTAAACGGACTGAATGAACCAACAGATAGATGGACAAGGGCGAGAGGCATGAGGCGGCTGCCCGCGGTCACATGGCGGGCGAGGCACAGGCAGAGAGGGCCAGCATTCCCAGGGCCAGGACCAAGTGCGGAGCAAGAGCTACCAGAAAAGCAGCGGCGGCGGCGAGAAAGCCCACGCGACCACAGCAGCCCTGCAGACAGGACAGGCCAGACCGGCGCCAGAGCGCAGAAACCAGAAGGGGGGTCCAGCCAGGGGGTCACAGCTCTCCACGCAGCTGGCGCACACATTCTCACGCACACGCGTTTGAAGAACAGTTCACAAACAGGCGCAGCGGGGTGCATTTTCTGTTCAGAGCGCAACCGAATACAGAGCAGCTGCAAAGCCCTCAAGGTTGGAAACAAGGAGCCGTTTTAGCTGACCTGTGGGGCGGAGAAGAATCGAAATGGGGTCCGAAAGCACTTGAACCGAGCAACTCTGCAGACCTGGAGAGCAGGGGAGAAGCCGCCACCAGCACCTGCAGCGATTGCTCACCCTCCACAGGCCCCTGTAAGGACTTGAGGGGAAGTCCCAGGCCCTGAGTCAGCTCAGGAGGGAGACAGGGCAGAGGCGTGGAGGGCAGCACAGGAGCCAGCCTGGGACCCAGCTGTTGAAGAACTGCGCTGGCTGACCCCGGGCAGGCTGACGACAAAAAGAAAGGCAAGAGCGGCGGACATCAGGAACAAAAGCAGCAGCCTCCAGACGGCCTCTGCGCAGAGGAGGACGGGCAGAAGCGACTCCATCCTCACACGCTTGGCAGCTGAGCCGGAGCGCACTCTCAGAAATGCTCCTCTAGGGGTCAACCACACACGCGCACGCACACACACGCACACACACGTGCCCACACGCACACACGCACACGCGCACATGCATGCACACTCACGTGCACATGCACGCACACGCACACACACACCCACATGCATGCACACACGCACATGCACACACACACTCACACACACGTGCACATCCACAGGCACACACATGCATGCACACACACATGCACGCACGTGCCCACGCACACACATGCACACGTGCACACATGCACACACGCGCACACACACACTCACGGGCACACGCACACATGCACTCATGGGGGCACATCCACATGCACACACATGCATTCATACATGCACACACACGTGTGTGCACATGCACATACTCATGTGCGCACACATGCACATTCACACACTCATGTGCACACACATGTATGCCGGGTCCAAAGACTTCTTTCAAAGAAAATGCCGGGTCCAAAGAGCTTCACTAGTGAATTCGACCTAACATTTAGAGAATAAGTCTAATACAGGCCAGATTTCCCAAAGATGAGAAAAAAGGGGGAAATGGATGGATGTACAGCCTGACCTTGACACCTAAATCCACGCACAGAACGAAGGGGCAGCGTCAGCCCATGAGAAGGAGCTGCTGTGAGGCTCCGCAGGCTCCCGGGCTGCAGCTGTGAGGAACAGCATCCTGCTCCTGTGTGAGTCCCGGAGAGTGGGAAGCAGGATCCCCACGCCAGCTGCACCCCATGCTCGCAGCAGCTAGGAGGCGGGGCTCCAGCCTGTCCACAGCTACGGAAGGGGTCGGCAGATCCACACAGCCAAGCACTACCCAGCCTTGACAAGGACACTGCGCCCATGATCCGCACTCAGGGACTCGAGCACCATGCTGGTGAAAGCCACCAGACGCAAGTGTAAGTGTTAGTGTGGCACATTTGCAGGGACAGGAGGCAACGGGCTTTCCAGGGGCTGCAGCTCAGTGGGGACAGTTTCAGTGCTGCAAGTTAAAAAGGCCCCACACATCTGCTGCCCGCCACGCCAATGTCCTTACCGCAACTGGACTGCACGCTAAACACAGCAAGGTGACGACTGTTACGTTGCTGCTTTTAAAAGACAATTGATTCTGAAGTGGTCAGGGCAGCCCCCACCATTCAGAGAAGCCCAGCAACACGGTGAGACCTTAAATGGCCACTGTCCCCATCGCCTCGCTACTCCAAAGTCAAACTGTCACAACCGAGAGGGACCTGGACTCTGTCCTGTGTCCCGGGTGAAGAGCTGGGACGGAAAAGGGACCTTAGGTAAAAGCTGAGGCAGTCGGGTGGGACTCTGTTAATAACACTGTATCAATTTCCGTTCACTGATTGTCACAAGTGTTTGACCAGAGGGACTCGGTTGTACAGGAAATGGACAAGGGGCACCCTCGGGTTTCACGGGCATCTGAACCTGCCAGACTGTCCTGAGGTAAGAATGGACTTCACATGGCAGGTGGGAATGAGCGTGTCCCCTCTGTCCTGCTGAGGTGTGTCTCAGGCACAGCTGGTGAGGACACAGGCCCACCATGTGCAGGCCTTGCGTAGGAAGCGTGTACTGGAGGCAGGCCTGGGTATTAGACGACACTTGGGTTTTTAGAGTTGGATTTTAGGCAGGATGACGGTTCCAGGTTGTGATTTTTTAAAGGGGTGCATGTGGCTTGGAGCTCTAGTATCTATGGATACTATGCTCTCAGATAATGCTGGGGCGTGAGCAGCTTGGCGAGCTGAGGAACAGGCGCCTGTGTTCCAAATGCCACAATGTAAGGATTTAAAGAGGACTGGGTTTCATACCTTCACACAGAGAAGCCGGGGGCTCTCGCTTGCACTTCTTGGGCTCCCCTTGAGTATTTCATTTGCAAAAACACTGGCTGCTTGGGAAAGAGTTTACAAACTAATGCCCTGCCACCTTCCCCTGGCAAACAGCTGGGTCTGTGGGAACTTGAGGCCACACAGCAGAGCCTGCTCAGAGCCCTTCCAGCTTCAGCTGCCTGATGGGGACACCGCCCGCCCACCTGGCAGACCTGAGTGGAGACCCTGCAGCAGCCTCTGTCTTCCCTAGCCTCTGAACTGATCCTCCTGCCTCCAGAGCCTCCCCACGTGGGGTGGACAATTGCTACAGGTGCTGGTGGCTTCTCCCCTGCTCTCCTGGTCTGCACTGCTCTGCTTCCTGTCCCTGCCTCGGCAGGGGACAGAGCTGGGGAGACAGCTGGCTGAGTTGGGAAGGGTGGAGGGACCTGGGGCCCAGTGCGTGGAGCACAGCACTGAGGAGGCTGGAAGGAGGTGTCCTGATGCTCAGGGCCCAATCCTTCTGCCACTCAGCAGCCCAAGCCTCAGGGCTTCAGAATGACCCGGGAAGCCAGGTGCCACGACAGCTGGAGACCTGCTGCTCAGGCCCGATGGCGCCAGGAGGGAACTGTGCTTATCCTGGTGTGGGCTCACCTTGGGACAGGTCCATGGGAGGGGTGCCAGTGCAGGCCAGTGATCCTCTTGCAGGGTAGACATTGGGACTCCCTCCCCGGCCCATACTGGGTCCTGACCAGGCCATAGGCGGCAGCCGGCTTGGGCTCCTGGCCACTCACAGGAGGACGTGGGCTGGAGGCTGCTCCTCCATGGTGGCGGGCACATGTGCAGGAGGTGTGGAGGCCTTGGGCACGTGGCCTTGAATGCCTGCTGTGCCCAGGGTTCTGTGACATCTTGGAAAGGGTGCCCTCCTGACTGCTCGCTGTGCACCTCCCCAGCCAGCTCCCACCACACACGGTACCTCCAGGTGCCCACTCTCTGCGGCATCGTGGAGAGGCGTCCCACCCCAGCAGTCCCTCATGATTGGGGCACCCATCAGCAGCAGACGGTCTAGAATGGGCGTGTGGCCTCCACGAGCTGCGAAGTGCAGGGCGGTGGCCCCCTCATTATCCCGCGCTGTCAGGCCAATGTCTGTGAATGTCACCTGGAAAGGAGGGGAACGTAGGGGACAGGCCAGTCAGCAGGGGCCAGTGTGGCGTGGCCGCTCTCAGGGAGGAAGGACACAGGGGAGCTCAGAGCAGCAGTGGGAGCTGACCTTCAGCTGTACCTGTTGGGGGGCTGCAGTACCATCCCCAGGGACCTGGAGACAAAGCTGGCTTGTCCCACAAGCCCCACAACCCTGGGCAGCATGACGTCCAGGAGGAGGGTGGTGACAGGAGCTGTGATGGCTTCTTTAGAGACTGTACAGTCCCAGCCAAGTCTTATATCCAGCATCACGTCCAGTGAGAAAAGCCGTACTGGCCCTAGGGGGCAATGTGCCGATGTCTGCTAGTGAAGGGAGCTGGGGGGAAGAGCGCCATGTGGCGCAGAGCAGCACCGAGTCCCTCTGGGTTTGTGGCCTGAGCACAGCTCCAGCAGGAGGGTGCTGGGCTCCAAGCCTGGTGGCAGGTATGGGCCAGGCCTGCTCTGGACCTTCATCTGCCCCTGGGAGGGTGTTATGGTTCTGGTCCACGGCACCAGCCAGGGGCTTCTCAGGATTGTCCCAGCCTGTCCCAGGTGACACGCTGGAATGCAGGCCTCTGGGCGGCCACTGACCCGGCTCTGCGAGGGAGATGCAGGAGCGGGTGGTGCAGAAGGTTCTACCCTGAGGAAGGGGCTGAGGCTGCGAGCTGCCACCATTCCTCCTGCCTGGAAAGTGGCCAACTATCCTGGCAGGGAAAGGCCAAGGGAGCAGCATAGGCGCCACCAGCCCCCGCCACCTGCCATGTGGGAGAATCCGCAGCCGCAGGCCTTCCTGAAGGGTCCCACATTCCAGTGTGTGCTAAGGAAGGGACAGAGAGGCTGCCCCCAAGGAGGGAGTGTGCCAGGAAAAGCCCCTCCCACTCTCCCATCTGGAAAAGTGGCCTTGGGACCCCGTGCGCCTGGCCGCGTCTTACCCAGGACAGGCTGCTCTGGCAGCACTGTCTGAGAGCCTCTGTGGATGTCCCCACGCCTGCCCGGCTGCACCCCACCACCCCCAGCTGCAGCAGTTTCTCCCCTGCCCAGCCACATCCTCCAAGCCAGAGAGGGACAGTCCTGAGGCTTGCTGCGGGAGCTGGGAGCCAGGCCTGGGACATGGCAATTTGGGGTCCCTTGTATGGAGGGCAAAGGGCAAGGATGCTGATGGGGTGTGCGGAGCGCGTGCAGTGGCTGCCTCCTGTGCTGCACATGCACTGTGAGGCACTGCGGCTGCCTCAGGAATGCGAGAGGCTGGGGTCGAGGTGAGAGGCTGGGTGCCATCCCAAGGGCCAGTGCGTCCTTATCCCTTTGTTCACATCACCCCAGCCCCAAGTGTGCCAGGCACAGCGGATGCAGGGTTCAGACAAAGCCCTGCCCTCCAGGGGGTGGAAGGTGGTCACCATGAACTAGGACATGGCATGCACCAGGCTGGGACTGGTGTCCTGTAGGACAAGGGACCACTCTCACCCAGTGCAAGGAGCAGCCCTGAAAGGCCCCTGGATGGTGGCTGAGAAAGAGCGGTGGGGGTGGGGGGCAGGAACTGGTGGGCAGGGTAGCCCTGGGCGAGTGTGGGAGGGTCTAGCAGAGGCTGTCCCTGCACCCCCAACCACCAGAGTGACATTCCAGAATGGCAGCAGATCTGGCTCAGACACCTCTGAGGGCCATGGGGCACCCCCGGGACCTTCAGGAAGGAGCCCAGGCTGACTTTCCCAGTCCACTCTCAGGCCCACAGGAAACCGCTTTGGGCCCTGTCCAGTCCAATCACCTCCTGCTCACCTCTGTTCTGCCACTGCCATCCCCTCCACAAGGCCCTCCCCTACTTAGCCCCCTCAGGTCTCCCAACCCCTCATCCAGGCTGGTTTTCTGTTGTGGAGGCACGAAGCCCCCTGCCATCCTGTAAGGAGTCACCCCTGTCTCTTGCTGCGGGGCCTGGGGCTTCCTTCTCAGAAGGGGACTGGCCTGGGGACTGGCCTAGGACCTGAACACATGGCCCTGCCCCTGTGGCCCTGGTGACAGAGCACCTGGGTACCACCAACCTCAGAGTCCTCAGAAGACTCAACTCAGCATGCGGGGCCCCCCGCCAGAAGGCTCTGCAGCAGGCCAGGGAGCCCACAGAAAGCCCCACTGCCTGGGTGCTCTCAGTGCCTGTGAGCCGCATGTCCACTTGCCCCAGGCCCGGTCCTAGGTGCCCTCCTCCCCAGCCGTGCCCCTTACCAGCCAGACGACAAGCGAGTAGTGGCCGCGGGCCGCAGCCGCATGCAGGGCGCTCATGCCATCCAGGGCTCGCAGGTGCACATCTGCCCCGCAGTCCTTCACCAGGAACTGGGCCAGGTGCAGGTGGCCCTCCTGGCAGGCCAGGTAGAGTGCCGAGGCGCCACTGCGTGTCCTCTGGTTCACGCTGCTGCAGGGAGGAGGTTCAGAGGGAGCTGGGCCCCTCTGGTGCATGGCACGTTGGGGGCTGCTTGGGCCAAGGGCAAGATGGAGAGGACAGGAGGCCTGGGGAACTGGCCCGCCTGTGTCCACCTCTTCTCCCTGCTGCCTGTATGGCTGCAAGGTTGTGCTGTCCCAGATGGGGACAGGATGAGCGCTGGCTCCTGGAATCCAGCTCAGCGCATGGCCTGGTACGCTGGGACGCCAGGCAGGGACTGTGCTAGGTTTGGCAGGCACAGTGGAATCTGAGGCTGGGCAGACCTGAGTCCCTGCTCTTAACCATAAGTTACCAAGGGCTGCCAAAGTAACCAAGAGCTACGTGAGTAGGACAGGAAACTTGGGAACCCAGGGCTGACACCAAAATTCGTCCCCAGGGAGGGTGGTGGGAGCAGTGTCTTAGAAGCCTCACACTAGAATTGGGCCCAGGCAAGTCCCATGCGACCAGTGGCAGGGAGGGCCAGGCCCCTGCCAAGGTTGACCCCGTCCTCTGGTGACACTTCACCCCTGACCTCTGACCCCACCAGCATTCTCTCCTGCTGTTGTCCTGGGATTTTGGGGTCCTCCCTGACTGGCTCCCCAGCTGTGCTCCCCTATCCTTGCCTGGGAGCAGGTTACAAAATCAATTATTTTAGAAGAGGGGTGGTCACAATCTTGGGTTGACTGAGTCCTCAGTTGACCCCAGCTCCCCCAAGGGTTCCCCTTGGCCCCTGAGCAGCCCTGCAGGGTGTGGAAGGCTTCTCCCAGGGCCCTGAGTGCTGTGCTCACCAGGTCACAGTGGCTGTGAGGGACACTTGGAATATTTGTCCCCTACCTCTGCCAACCTAGTGTCTGCTCTGCCCCCAACCCTCCACCTCTAGGGCCTTGAGCTGGGGCACTGCCAGGCAGGGGGCGCTGGTGAGCAATGACGACCTCAGTCAGCCCCACTTCTAACAAGGAGTCAGCAACCTGGGATCCACTCCAGAGCTGAACCCCTTCCCATAATTAAGTCTCTGCCCAGAGTAGCCCTCTGCCCTCTTCAGCTCCTAGCAAGGTGGACGCTGGGCCCAGGACCCTGGCCTTGGCCCATGCAGGGGCTCGTTCCCTGGACTGCAGAGGGGAGGGTGACTTGTGGAGTGCTCCAACGAGCTGTGTGCCTGGTGCCCTCCTGGTGTCCCAGCCAGGATTGAACAGGCCAGAGTCCAGCATGGTGGCCAAGGGCTGGCAGGTGATGCAACCAGAAGGTCTGGGGCCACCAGAGTGACACTGCCCAAGGGCAGCTCCTGCAGTCAGCACCAGGGGGAGTGTGGGCCAGGGGTACACACTGGGGTACATGTGTGTGTTAATATGGGGTCTCCCAGTGTCCGTGTTGGAAATGCTTTGGACGCCGTGGAGGGATGGCCTGAGGGCAGCGTGGACGCTCTGGGGAAGAGCCAGGAAGCAAATCCCAGAGGCTCTTTGCCAAGCAGTCCACAAGGAGACCAGGAACAGGAATGCTATTCCCCAACTGCACTGTCACGGCTTGTCCCAGAACAAGCGCGGGTGCCAGGGAAGAAAAAAGAGGTCTGGTCAGGGAGGGTCCTCAGGTGTTCCTCAGGACCGGGTGCCCTCTCGCTCTCTCCCTGGCCCATTACCATGACAATAGCGATCCTCTGTGCAGGGCAAGGATAGGGACAGGGTCTTGCAGCCACTTGCCTCAGCTGGCTGTCCTTGTCCCTGCCTCCTCGCCATCTGTAGCCCCTGTGGTTCCTCGTGTCAGGTGTGGACAGTGTGGAGGGCAAACCCAGGCCAGCCTGACAGCTCCCACACAAGCCCTGCTCCCTTCAGGAGCCTGCTGTGCCTGTTAGGCCGGGGCTTGCTTTCCTAAGGCAGCTGGCTCCTTCACTCACCCCCATGTCGCTGCCTTGCAGCCCCTGCAGGACAAAGGCCTTTCTGGGTCCCCACTGAGTCTCCCGCTCTGCACCTGCTCACCCTCTGCTTCCCAACTCCCACCTGCTGTGGACAGACATCAGGAGCTTCAGGCAGGTCAGGTCCCCGCTGACAGCAGCGTGGTGCAGTGGCAAGGCCCCCTCCAGCGTCTCCAGCGTGGCCTCGTGACCCTCCTGCAGCAGCCATTCCACTAGCGCTGGGTGTCCAAAGCGGGCAGCCAGGTGCAGCGGGGAGACACCTGAGGCATCTTGGTCCTACCGAGGCATAGGCAGGGAGCGAGCTGGTGGCAGGTCCCCACCAATGCCTGATAGGCAGTGCCACATGGCCACCGCCAACTGCTGAAGGCTGGCTGCACAAGGACCTGACACAAGGACCTCCCACAGCCCTGACACGAGAGCCTGCTTCCTCCAGCCTCCCTCCAGACCCACTGTAGGCAGGTGTCGCTCCTGGGACTGGGACCCATGTCCTGGGACCCTGCACAGCTCCAGGCCCTGCACCCCTTCCTGCTGTCAAAGCAGCCCTTGCCCACTCTCTGCTCAAGGACAGAGCCTGCCACTTGCCTAGTGCTGTCTCCATGGTGTCCAGGACACCTGCCTCACCCTCCCTGCACCCAGGCCTACACCCAGGCATGGCCTTTGCAGGGGAACCCGTGAGCAGAGCTGAATCTGGGACAGAGGCAGCTCCTGCCTGCTGCCCTCTGGGTCATCAGAAGCTGATGAGAACGGTGCTGAGGCCGGAGCAGACTCCCCGGAGCCCCGTGTGGTGTCCTCCTCTCCCGGGGTCCAGCAGCCCCCGCCCCCGCCCCCCCCATCATGGAGTGGGTGTGCCAAGGCTCAGTCTAAGGTCCTTCACCTGCGCAGAGGAGGACCGGCCTGCAGGGGAGGGGCTGGCAGGAGCATCCTGGAGACCCGAGAGCCCTCTCCACCTCAGCAGCCCGGCTGATGCCGTCTGCACCTGGGGCACCAGAGCCCAGGTTCCCACCATGCCTCATGATGAACCAGCGTCTGGACCTTTGCAAATCAGGCCCCACCAGTCAGGTCTGATCACCCGGGTCCTGAGCACTGGGGAGCTCCCACCGCCCGGCTGTGTGCTCCTGACACGGCCAGGAGAGCCCTCGTGGTTTCTCTGAGCTGGCACTGTAGCACATGAGACAATTTAGGAGGTAGCCTTGGTCTTTGAGGGCTTTCCCCTGTTTGGGGCATGAGGCAGACAGATGCCACTGATTGAGAAGCAGAGCCCAGGGCCACAAAGCCCAGGCAGCCAGGGATGGGGACCTTCTGGGCTCTCCCTCTCGTTCCTGCCCTGCGAGGTTCATGCAGCTGCCAGGCCGCCCCTTCCCGCTCACCTGCAGCCGGCAGCCTCCCTCTCGGACCAGCCAGCACAGCTCAGCGAGGCTGCCCGTGGCAGCCGCGTCGTGCACCGGTGTGGCCCCATTGTGGGCCCGCTGGTCACTGGGCAGCTTGGCTCGCTGCACCAGGAACTTGACGCAGTCCAAGTGGCCTGTCCGGGTGGCATGGTGCACCAGCCCAGCCCCCAGAGCATCAGTGATGCCTGGGCCCAAGGCGCCAGCATCCAGCAGCCTCTCCAAGGTGGCCACATCCCCGTCCTTGGCGGCCACGAGTGCCTGCTGTTCCTCCATCCTCTGGCCCCAGCTCTCCCCTGGACAGGCCCAGCTGGGCTTCCTGTTTCAGGCATGCATGAAGCTACCGGCTCTGGTTACCTGATAAGCAATGCACAGGGCAGATGGGAGGCGGCAACAGGCTGGGGCAGGGGAGGGGACAGGCCCTGGGGACCAGCTCTGCCCAAGCCACTCCTGCGGTCCCCAAGGGCCAGGTGCCCAGAGCTGCGGAGCATGGAGGGCACAGGCAGCAGGGGAAGGGCTGCACAGGTTAGGCCAGTGGGTGGGTGCCATCCAGTGGAGGGGAAGGCTGGCTCCTGGCCCAGATGCTGTCCTGTCCGGCAGCAGGAAGTCCTCTTCCTGCCAGGCCTTCCTCTCACCTGCAGGGATGAGTCTCAGCATCTAGAGGCGTCTCCAGATAGACCACACAGGCTCCCGCACACTGCTCTGCCTGCAAGGCCACCCGGGATGTCCCAATTCTCCTGGAAGGGTGGTTCACCCATGGTGTCTGTAGTAACTGATGCCTTGGGGTCGAAATGTCTGTGCTAAGCTGCCACCCACAGATAGGGCCCCTGTCTCCTGGGAAGTCCAGGTGGATCCCGGCCCTTGGCTGTCTTTGTCCCTGACGCTGTATGAGTGGAGATGGCTGCTGGAAGGGAGGGCCTTCAAGGTCAGCATGAGGTCACGGGGGCAGCAACCCCAATTGTGAGCACCTCTTTCCAGACTGTCCCATCAAGGGTGTGGACACACCATGGGTCTTGGCTGGGGAAGTCAGGACCAGCATGGTCTCCTGGCAGGGCTACAGGGAGGCACTGATCAGGGACCTAGTTCCTGGGGCTCCCAGAGTCAGGTTCCCACGCTGCATTTCTTTGGCTAAAGCACAGTTTACAATGATGAGTTGGAATGATGTCCCCACTGTTGGCTCAGACACACTCTGGCCCAGAGAACAGCGTAGCAGAGGTCGGCCACAGACAGACACCAGGCAGATATGGAAATCTTTTATTAGTTCATTCCCTAACACCACCCTGTAGTTCTCTGGACCTTAAAACCACGTTAAAAATCTTGCTCCTATGAAAGTCATTCCTATGTAAATATTGGCATTTGACATGTGTGTCACATTTTGTGAGGATAAAAGAAAGCTTTTGCAAACAGTACTAAGATGAGAGCAGAGTCAGGACGACCTGGAATCGCAAACTCCAGCCGCCCACATCGGTGACGTGCAGTCCCTGAGAGCAGAGGGGAAAGCGGGCAGGGGAGGGCGGCTGGGCAGGGCAGTGAGCAGCGGCCGCAGAAGGTGTTCATCTGCCAGGAGGGTGTTCCAGTGAGGATGAGGGGTCATCAATAAGGTGGTCAGGCCAGGGAGGCCAGAGGGGCAGCAGCCACCACCCAGCTGGAGGTCACTGTACACTGGAGGTGGAGGACACTTAAGAGGGCCCAGGGTTCCTATCTTCACGACAGCAGCTAGCTGGCAACGGGTCCCAGATGCTGGGACTTTACCTTCTGGATACAAGTGTCTTTGGGGCCCCTGACAGGTGTGCATGAGTGTGGAGGAAGTGCTTCCTTTTCTGCACGGCCTTTTGCTCTGGGCCTGTCAGGGGTGGGGTGGGGCGTCGTCCAGGGAAAGAAGGCTACAATGTTCCAGCGCCCAGGCGCTCCAGCATGGTGAAGACCCGAGGAATCGGATGGTGGTGGCGCAGCCGAGAGGGGCAGGCCAGGTGTTGGGCGCCCAAGATGGACTTCCTCTGATCAAGGCCCAGCCTGGCCCCAAACGGCAAGCGCAGCCCCCAGCACTAGGCCTGGTCTTCCAGCTCGGCCACGGCCTGCTTCAGGTCCTGCACAACCAGGTCCACCTCCGCCCTGGTGGTGCTGCGGCCCACGCTGAGCCGGAGCGCGTTCCTGGCCACTTCGAAAGGGATGCCACAGCTCAGCAGCACAGGGGACGGCCTGCGGAGGAGACCAGCACCAGTGGTCACCGAGGAAAGGCTCTGGGCACAGGGAAGACACGCTGCCCTCCACACCCACCCAGGTCCCCTGGTGGGGACGCCTGAGCCTGACACAGCTCCAGGCAGGGGCCTCTCACACCCCGAGACTCCTCCCTGGAGCCTCCAGCTGCACCCAGCTTGGTTGTGCCCTGGAGCCCAGGGCTCTCTGGTCCCTCCCCGCTGGGGCGCCTGTGCCACACACTGGAGCCCACCAGTGCTCCAGGGCAGGGACGTCTGCCTAGGGGCTCCTGGACGCAGGGCTGCCAGCAGCCACAGTGGGGGCAGCAAGGACTGCTGCACCAGAACAGCGCCACGCAAACTGCCCCAATAGCTGCGTGCTCGCGCCAGCCAGGAGGTGCCTTCCCCGCTCCAGCCTCTCAGGCAATGGTGCTGGGGAGGCAGAGAGGCCGAGATCCTGGCTTACCTGTGGCTCCCAGCCCTGGCCTCCTCAAGCCACTGCCTGCCCCAGCCTCCTTGGCACCTGATCCCACAGTGGCGTCCCTACCCAGACCCTTGGCCCCCAAGGATGCTTTTGTGGCTCCCAACCAGTTGAGCCCCTTCTCCACCTCCCCTCAAACTCTGCTCCCCTGGGGGTGCCCATAATTCCCATGCCAGGACCCAGAAGCCACCAGAGGAGGGACCCCCTACTTCCTGCCTCCTCTCAGGCTACTTATTCCTCCTGAGCTTGTCCCCCCATCTTAGTTTCCTCTTATGAGAAACAGGCTCCCCATAGATTCTTCCTCACAGGGCTATAGTGGTCATTCTGAGTGATGCTGCCTCAGTGCTCCACAGGGGCAGCCCTTGCACCTGCCCTCTCATCAGCACCTTCCTGCTCTGGAGACTCTGGACTGCTGCACCCCAGCCTCCTGGCCTCACCTGCCCTCCTGCTGCTGGTACTGACCCCAGGCCCCTGTTGTCCTTATTCTCCTCTGCCAATTGGGGCAGTAGCCCTAGACCTGACTGGCCAGCTGTTGCTATCACACACGGCTCTCCCCCAAGCCCATGCAGCTGCACCCCACCTACAGCACCCACACCCACAGCAGGCCAGGAATGGGGCCTTCTCCCTGCAGGTCTGTGGCAGGTCCTCTCCCTCCGCCTGAGCGGCACGTGGACAGGAGCACTCACCGGTCCCCTTGGTCCGAGTGGCAGGAAGCCCCCACACTGGCCAGCAGCTTCCGGCACTGCGCAAGCACCGCGTAGCCTGCAAAGACAGCGTGCGCCTGAGGCCCAGGGCTGCGGCCTCCCCAGCCCTCCGGTCTGGTCCTGCTCCCTTGGCCCCCAACAGGCCTCCAGGGAGGGGAGAATTCAGCAGCACCCGGGGAAAACACTTTCCTTCCCCAGCTGCAGAAGGGCAGATGAGACTCTGCCTCATACGCTGGCTATGGAAAGGGCTCACCCCCATCACCTTGGCTGCCCGCCTTCTAGGCGGCTGCACTCTGAAGCCCAAGAGGGGTCCCAGGTGCCCTTCTCCTCCATAGCACGGGGCCTAAGAGCCACTGGCCACGGGGGTGGCCACAGGAGAGTCCGCAGCACTGGAAAGAGCTCAGGCCACCGGTGAGCGCAAGGCTGCCTGAGAGGCCGGGACAGCACTCTCCAGGGCAGGGGGCGTGGTGGAGGTGACTGGGGCTCCCGCTGCCTTGCATCGGGGATGCCAGATTCTCAGGCAGCCAAACTGATGGCTTCTAGGGGGTTCTGTCGAGGGCAACAGGACGGCCAGGTTTCCGTGACCCAGGGAGACCCAACATCCTCTTCTAAGAGGTCCGGCGACTCAGCTGGGCTCTGGGCCACCACAGCCCCTGTCGCATGTGGCGAGTTGGAGGCCAGGCTTCACACATGCCTGGAGGCTGGGGACCCCAACGACTCCCAGGGGAGGGGGTGAAAGGTGCAGGAACCAACAGGAAGCCAGCCGCTGACCCAGGTGGGCTGCAGCACTCAGACAGCCACAGCGGGGGCTGCGCACACCAGAGGGACTGGGACGAGCTGGGAAGTCACCTTGAAGCTGGGGCCCCTGGATGGAAAAGTTACAGGTGTTGGGAAGGCGCTCTACCCCCGGAAAGCGGCTGTTCAGATGAATTCTTTTGCCAAATTCAGCCTGCAGGAAAAATGGAGAGTTTGGTTATAGCTTTAAGGACTCCGCCATCACCTATGACTGTGTGGACTTCAGACTTCTCTGGGGAGAAACTGCAGCACTCACACACCCATCTCATCAACCGCTTCTACAGTAGGGTCAAGGCGGGCTGGGCAGGGGCTCCACAGCACAGCGGACTGAGCAAGGCCCTGGGTTCCATCCCCAGGACCACAGGGGAGGGAAAAAGAAAAGATTCAAGGGGTCAGACTGTGGGAAGCAAAGTTAGGACAAGTAAGTATCCCGGACTCACACGGACCTGCCACAAACGACCCTCAGCCATCGTGGCCGCTGCACCGTGTCTGTGGCAGATGGCCTCCTCAGCCAGGCCCCTCTCTGGGCACTGCTGGTTGGAGCTCACTCCCTAGCGGAAGTCCTCTCTCTCTTCGGGGCCTTGCTGTTTCCTGGCTCTCTGCTTCAGTCACAGGGGTCCCGTGTCTAGACCCTCCAGTCCCACTTGCTGTCCAGGAGGGCAGGTGAGGCCTAGGCACAGCTGTCCCCACTCACCTGCAGCCTCTCCTCCAGGTAATCGCGGACATCTCTCATTTGGGCCTCATAAGCTTCCCAGTTCTCAGTCACCAGCTCTGCGGCCTGGGGACACAGACATGTGACACTCCAGTCATTGCAAAGCCAAGGACAGAACGGCTTTAAAGAGCCCAGGAGGACTATAAAGAAGCCACAGCTGATACCCATGAAGGGTGCCAGGCCCAAAGGATGCACAATCCAGACAGGGACAAGACAGGGAAGACCTGGGTGGACTCACACCTGGGAGGGACCATGCAGGCCCCTGGGCTCTACAGAGACAGCCTCCAGGGCAGGAAGGGCATTCCAGCCGAGGCCCCACAGAGCAACGACTGTGGCCCTGGGACGGGGCCGCTGGGGCCGGGGAGAGGGCAGGATGCGCACAGTGACAGGCTCACAGGCCCCCTAGGAGCAGGGTCCGGTTAGGCGCTGTGCACAAACGCAGTCGGATGCCCTGACTGCTGTCTAACCGTCACCCCTGCTGCTGTGCCTGCCCAGCGCTGGGGGCCACGAAGACAGACAAGAGGCAGCACTGGCTGCTCCATTAGCTGCAGGAGGCAAGGATGGAAACGCCCAAGGGGTCTCCCAGGCTTTTGAAGAGAGGACCTGGATGGCAGGAGGTGGCTCAGGGTGAGAGGGATGAAGAGGGGCCCAAGCTGATCCTGGACCCTGAGGAAATGCACAGCAAACAGCAGGGAACATGGTGTCCCTAGACGAAGGCCAGACCTTCCCGCAAGTGCAGACTGTGTTGTGGTCACTGGCGGATGAGGTCCCCAGGGCCAGTGTGGGGCAATCCACCCGCAGGTGATGCCGGCTGAAGAGCACAGCGCAGGGGAGTGGCCACTGCCAAAGGTGTCAGCTGCCCCATTGAGGCTGGGGACAGCCCTGTGGCTAGGACTACACAGTAGAGGCCAGTGACCCCTTCAGCAAGACTCAGGGAAGAGGAATAAAAAGGTGCGTGGGAGAGAGGAGGCTGGGGGCAGGGGCAGGGCCCCAAGGAGGGAGCATGGAGCTGGTGGGAGCAGCGTGGGTGGGGCGCATGTGTGCAGGCTGGGCAGACAATGGGGGGTGAGACCCTGGACAGGACTGAAGGGACCTAGGCTGGGGTGGTGGGTGCAGGGGCAACCTCAGGGGTGAGTTCACAGGCTGGGGGCCATGAGCCAGAAGCTTCATGTAGCGAGCCACAACCGCAGTCCCTATCTAGCAGGTGGGACACCCAGGGCTCAGGGAGCTCTTGAGGGCGGGCTGAGCCAGGGACTTCACAGCTGGCGGGCTCACTATATCCTCATGGGGTCACTGAGCAGGGTCCAGGCCCAATGCTTGCCCCTCCCCCAGCCAACAGCGGCCGTTACCCCAGAGCAACATCTCGTGATGAAGACGGAAGTGTCCAGGAGTAGCCAAGGGTAGTGCTTGCTGAGTACATGCGAGACCCTGGGTTCCATCTCCAGCACCACAAAACATTTGTAAAAATTTTAAAAAACACTTTGACTTTGAATATTCCGAGTAGCAGTGAATTCTTTCACTCTTCCCGATCCTTCAGTTTTGGGGATAATGAGGCACGCAGGTGGGGAATGGGGTGAGACACACACAATCTAGAGCCCCAGGGAACACACAGCAGAGCCAGGGGACAGAGTGGCAGTGAGGGGAAGTGGCTCAGAGGCTCTGCAGCGAGGGAACAGCCCCCACAGCAGCCTGGCTGTCGGTGGCAAGACATCGCTGGGTATCAGAAGACATTCAGATGAGGGACTTCCCCAGTTATTCTACAGCTCTCCAGGACGAGAGCTGGCTCCTAGGCGTGTCCTTGCCAGTGTGCTCATGGGCCTGTGAACGTCATCTCCCTGCAGCCCCTCGTTCCTGACGCCCTGGAGACCCCTCTGCCCAAGGCGGCCAGGCTTACCTTGCCAAGGCCCGCAATCATCGGGGTGTTCTCTGTCCTGTAAGAGACAAGGGACCAGAGTAGATCAGCATCCTGGGAAGGAGTCCTGTCTTCATGAATGTCATCATATTCAAGTAAAAACAAAACCACAGGCTTTTCCTGACACCCGCCACGTGGGTGCTCGGAGACAGTTGCCGGGTTTCCACTTACCTGGACCACATGAACCAATGCAGGCCACACACGCTGGGTGTGCACAGGTCAGTTCTTATCTGGACCTTTTTCCACCCAAAGAGGAGGCCCTCCTCCTGCAGGGACTGGCACGTGCCTCTTTATATGCAAAAGCAGGGAAGAGTTCGGGGCGCTTGCTCCCAGCATTGCCCCTGTACCACGGGATGGGAATCCCTGTGGCAGAGCTCGGGCATCTGCAGAGCAAAACCGGTCAAAACCGGTGTCCACGCGCAGGCAGGAGTGGGGCGGGGCCAGGGCCAGCAGACTCGAGACTGCACGGCTTCCACAAAAACCAGAAATACTTCAGGTTCTGGCTGAAGAAAGTTTCCTTAAACCTTTGTAGCTGGCTGCTGCTGTCACCAAAGAGCATTCTCAGCATCTGGGGACACTGTTGTTTTAGCCCTGTGGGGCGGAATGGTGATGGCCCCTCGTGTGCTTCGACCTGCACTCCCATAGTTGCCAGAGCCTGAACACCTTTCACGTGCTGCTTGGCTGAGTCCTCCGGGCAAGTGGCCCTTAGTGTCTCCCCCACGCCCCCCCCTTTTTTTTTTAAAGAGAAAGAGAGAATCAATTTTATTTAGTTTCTCATGTGGCTTTCACTGCTCTGACACTTTGTTGTGTATTTGGTGCTGCGGTTCGAACCAGTGTACTTGTGCATGCCAGGCAAGTGCTGTAACCGCTAAGCCACCGCTCCAGCCCCTGCTGCTGAGTTTTGTGTTATTTATAAATTCTAGATACTAGTCCTTCGTCAGAGCGGCCATTGAAAATAATTTCTGTGAGTATATTGCCTTTTTCTTCTTTTCATAAGTGACAAAGAAAAATGTGAATTGTTTTACTCTTTCTAATCCTTTACTTCTGTCCTGGGGATACTTAAATTTTGATTAAGGTCCAATTTATCCAAACTTTTCTCTTATTGGTGCTTTTGGTATCAAGCCCAAGAAAACTCCGACTAGCCTAGATCCTGATTTTTCTCATTTATTTTAAGTTTTATATATACGTATCTGTAGATACATACAGCACATGATATACAGTTTTTTTCTGCTCCATGTTACTAGTGATTGAACCCAGCGCCTGGGACTTGCTAGTTAGATACTCTATCACTGAGCTACCTACAACCCATAGCCTTTTATTTTTTTGAGTTAGGGTCTATATGCCCAGGCTGGCCTCAAACTTGCCATCCTCCTGCCTCAGCCTCCCAAGTATCTGGGATTACAGATGTGGTGCGCCACCATATCACCTGAGTTCTATATTTTTATGTTTAATTTGATCTGTTATCAGTTAGCATTCTGTTTATATTTTT
>PVKS010026309.1:0-28795 GCA_004027875.1 Aplodontia rufa | reverse complement strand
GTTTAATCAGCAGTCCCTCCCAGCACTTAGTCTACTTTTCTTTCATAGTCTAATGGGTGTGTTTAGTGCCTGTCCCTGTGAGCAGAGACTGGCTCATGGTGGAGGCCTAGCGTCGAGCACTCTGTGCCTGCGTATCTGTGGAATGGGAAGCTTTGCATCAGTTTCCCAGTCCTCTCTGAGGGCTCCAAGTGGCTGTTCCCTCTGCTGTGAGTGTCCCGCCCTACTTTCCAGTTAGGACCCAGGATGAGACTCCCTCCTGACTTTGATGACGCTACCCAAGATCTCCTTACCCCAGGTAGCCAGTCACCATTTCTACTGTCTTCTTATTGTTCCAGCTGTCCCCAGCTCTGAACCTCCAGAGCTATGCATCTGTCCAGGTTCCATCCCCACCAGACTGAGGACAGGCCTGAGGGTCTCACGGCTGGATCCTGGTCCTCACCAGCCCAGCACATGTTATACGGATCTGCTGAACAGCCTCCCTGCAGCTCTGCGGCTCCTGTCCCATCCTGCTGTCTCCCTGCTGTTTACCACACATCTCCTCAGGCCTTGGTGTGTGATCCCTCTGCCTGGAATGCTGATCCCTGAAGGGTTCCCTGTTCATCTTTTAGGACCCAGCACAGGCTCTGTCCTCCAGGAAGCCATTACCCTGATTCTCCCAGCTCCCAGCCAGGGGTCTCGCCCCAAATTACCCTGCCCCAGCTGCCCTATCCTAGCATCCTCTGTAACTGTCCTTAGAGTACAGCCTCTGGAACCCCATATGTGTCTCCCATCAGACTGGAAACTCCTCAAGGGCAGGTCTGACCTCAGGTCCCACCACTCCTAGCAGAGGGAGTGCAGGTCAGTGGCTGACAGCAGCCCCGGCACTAACCTCCCTTCCCAGGGGACAATAACTGCTCCTCTTCAAGGCCCAGCTCACTCAACACCTCCTCTTCAAAGTCCTCCCTGACCCCTCAGTGGATGGTGTTTCTGTCTGCTGGACTCCTTCAACTCCTGGACCCCATCACACTCTGACCAGGGAAGTGACTGGATAGAAGATGCTCAAAGACAGAACTCTGACCAACTGCTCTATATGTCCCCAGCAATGCTGAGCATGCGTCTCTCAGGAGACATTTACTGAACGGCTGCAAAATGGTTGAAATATCCCTCGTCTTGGACCAGGGCCCCTCCCCCGCCATGCCTGACTTCATACTGCCCACCCTCCAGGGGCTTCAGTACCACTATGACTTCACACAGTTGGCCCATGACAGGCAATCAGGTCACTGTCCATGGCTACCAGGTCTTGCATGTGTACCATAACTTCTAGGACCACAAGCCCTTTTGCGCCCATCATGCCTTCACCTAAAAGATCCTCAAAGCCCAGCATGTCTGCGGCACCCACAGGACCCTCCATGCCTGCTACAGCTCCCACGCCTCCTGCCTCCTTGAAGATGACCAAATCAGCAGTGCCCAACAGCTCTTCAGTAGCCCCAAAGACATCAACATCACCCAACTCTGTCATGAGCCCAAGCAGTTCCAAGTCTACCAAATCAACAACCACAAAGACGGCCCCTTCAAACCAGCCCAGCAGCAAGTCCCAAGTCCGCAATAAGGTAAGAACGCCCAGTAGGGCGAGCACTGACACGAGGGCCAGCACCGACACCAGGACCAGCAAAGTCAGCAAGACCAGCAGCGTGAAACGCCAGCAGCGGAGAGGCACACACAGCCGGGGTCGA
The DNA here is from genome assembly GCA_004027875.1 of Aplodontia rufa. Taxonomy (NCBI): domain Eukaryota; kingdom Metazoa; phylum Chordata; class Mammalia; order Rodentia; family Aplodontiidae; genus Aplodontia; species Aplodontia rufa. The sequence continues at coordinate 27,083 of PVKS010026309.1, read as the reverse complement.
ACTCCTGGCAGAAGGGGCAGTCGCGGCTCTAAGAGGTCACCCAGCAGGGCCAGCACTCCTAGCAGAATGAGAACTCATGGTGCCAGATCAGGCATAGCCAAAAGGGCAAGAACTCCTACTTCCCAAACAAAACAGAGTCGGGGCAAGAGTTACAGCCGGCCTAGAACCAACACCCAGGAAAGGAGTGACAGCCAGCCTAAAAACACAAGTAGGAAAAATAGTTACAGCCCGCCAGAAGCCTTAGTAGGTATGGGGAGCAGTTCCAGGCTGGCTGTAGCCCCCAGCCGGTCAAAGAGTTACAGCCCAACTAGAACACCCTTCCAGGAGAAGGGTTGCAGCCAGTCTCCAATATCATCAAGGAGGGTGAAGAGTTACAGTCAGATGATGGCCCCCAGTAGGGAACCAAGCAACACCCCAATTGAAGTGTACAGCCAAGTCAAGAGTTATAACCAATCGATCACCCCCAGTAGGACCCGAAGTCACAGCCAGTCTAGCACCCCCAGCAGGACCCGAAGTCTCAGCCTATCTAGCACCCCCAGCAGGACCCGAAGTCTCAGCCTATCTAGCACCCCCAGCAGGACCCAAAGTCACAGCCGGTCCAGCACTTCTAGCAGGACCCGAAGTCACAGCGGATCTAGAACCCCCAGAAGAGCAAGAAGTCACAGCCGGAAGAGAACCCACAGCAGAGTGAGAAGTCACAGTTGGAAGAGAAATCATAGTAGGGCAAGAAGTCACAACTGGAAGGAAATGCCCAGCTACATGAGAAGATACAGCCAGTCTAGAACCCACAGCAAAAGGAGAAGTCAAAACCCATCTAGAACCCTCAGAAAGGAAAGAAGTCGCAATTGGTCTAGAACCCCCAGTGACGAAAGAAGTCACAGCCAATCTAGAACTTCCAGCAAGGAGAGAGATCCTAGCCAATCTAGAACTTCCAGCAAGGAGACAGATCACAGCCAATCTAGAACCCCCAGCAAGGAGCTAAATGGCAGCCAATCTAGAACCCTCATAAATGGCAGCCAATCTAGAACCCTCAGTGGGGAGAAAGATCACAGCCAATCTAGAAACCCCAGCAAGGAGCTAAATGGCAGCCAATCTAGAACCCTCAGTAGGGGAAGAGATCATAGCCAATCTAGAACCACCAGCATGGAGAGAGATCCTGGCCAATCTACAACCTCCAAGAGTTTCAGTGGGAAGAGATCTCCTAGCAGGACAAGGAGTTCCAGTCAGAACAGAACCCCTAGCAAGATAAGGAGCCACTCCCCATCAAAATTTCCCAGTGGACCCCATACCCCAGGACAGGATGACAATGAAGAAAGCACCCATACCACTAAAGTCATCTCACCTGGGGAGAGGTCTTCATCATCATCTTCTAAGCTGGCATAGCCCCCAGTCTCAGCTGGCTCCCGGGTCTCTGTCATGGCCAGGGGAGGGGACAGGAGACAGGAGCAGAGCAGCAGCTGGGCAGCGTCCCTCCCTGGCCAGCTCTCCACAGTCACCTCCAGCCACCAATTCTTCTAATAGAGGATGTTGGCAAGTAAAGAGGGATGCTGGACAGGGGAAAGAAAAGGCCTGTGGTAACTCAATAAATTTTTACAGAGTGCTCATCCCCATTCAAAGTCCCACTGTGTGCTCAGTGCTGGGATGAGGCTGTCTCAAGACTGCCTTCTGAGCCCCAGCTGCAGCCCTTGCCCCTCTGGAGGCCTTAATTTCCTCATCTGGGCAAGGAGACTGCCTTGTGGTTCTTATTTAACGGGGTAGGGAGAGGTGAGGTTCCAAACAACAGTAGGTACTAATCAGAATTAGGAGTGGGGCAGGCCTATTGGGAAGTCTGGGCTGGGAAAGGATCCAAAGTGGCTGTTAGGGAGAGAGTACTTGGTATAGCAGTGATATTCGTGCCAGTCTTGAAGTATGTCAATATTTAAACAGTTGAAGCCAGGTGTGGTAGCTCAGGAGGCTGAAGCAGGAGAATTGCAAGTTCAAAGTCAGCATCAGCAACTTGGTGAGGCCCTAAGCAACTTAGTGAGACCCTTTCTCAAAAAAAATTGGGGGGGGGCTGGGGATGTGGCTCAGTAGCTAAGCACTCCTGGGTTCAATTCCTGGTACTAGAATGAAATAAAATAAAAAACTGAAGTTGGGCACGATGGTGGTTGCCTGTAGTCCCCGTGACTTGAGAGGATGAGGCAGGAAGATTGCAAGTTTGAGGCCAGCCTCAGCACTTTGGTGAGACCCTCAGCAACTTACTGAGATCCTGTCTCAAAACATAAAAAGGCTGGGAATGTAGCTTATTGGTAAAATGTCCCTGGGTTCAATATCCAGTACAAAAAAAATTAAATAATTGTTATGGCTGTACTAGTTTGTGAATGTCAGCCTTAGTTGTATATCAAGTGACAAGATAAGTATCTAGGTATGAATCTTAAATCTGTCACTCTCTAGGTGGGGAAGCTTCAAGCAAAGGACCTAACTTCCTTTTCTGGAGGAAAGAGGTATCCAGGACTTGATTCCTGCAAACTTCAAAGCCATCTTCGTGTAGATAAGGAAGCTAAGGTACAGGATCAATGAGTACTTCAAAGTCGCACCATTTGGGAGATGGTCGAACTAGGATGGGAAGTCGTGTCATCCTATCTCTCATAAAATGACTTTTCAAAGATCCAGTAGACTCACAAAGTGCTGGTATATGACAGGAACTCCATGGATAATGTTACTACTCCTGTGCCTGCCTCTCTATAGACTCCAGCCATTCCGGACTTCTCACTTCTCCCTGTGTACAGCAGCCCTTATCACATTTGTAGGTCTTGGTGCACCCTGCGGTTGCTGTCTGCAATGTTATCCTTTGCCCCTGTAGATCTGGAGATCTTTTTCCACACCACGCATATCAGAACCTCTACACTTCTTTCCAGCCTTTCCATCTCCTTTCTCTCCTTTTTAACAAAAGACCCCCTAAACATACACAGACAGCACTTTCTGTTTCTCCTACTGTACTCCCTAATGGTAGAGAGCCACAGAGGTGACTCAGCTGTGCCTCTTATATAACAGCCTAGCGTTGGGTACTAGGAATACAACAGTAGAAAATACCTATGTCTTCAAAGCCTAGAGATCAAGTTCATTGTGGGGAACTTATAGAAAAAGATGCAGACTGAAGTTTAGAGGAAGCTGGAGCATGAGAGGGATGGCATTGTTGGCAAGGGAACTTCCTAAAGAAGATTCCTGGAAACTGGGCACAATGACACATGTCAGTAATCCCAGCTATCCAGGAAACTGAGGCAAGAAGATGGAAAGTTTGAGGCAAGCCTTGGCAACTTATCAAGACCTTGTCTCAAAATAAAAAATAAAAAAAAATTTAAAAGGGCTGGGTGCGATGTAGCTCAGTGGTAGAAAGCCCTTGGGTTTAATACCCAGTACCCCTCCTCCAGGTTGGCCCTGAACTTGAGGTCCTCCAGCCTCAGCCTTCTGAGTAGCTGAGATTACAGGCTGCAGGCACCAATTTGTTTTTTTAAAATATTATTTACGTGACACTCAAATTTAACTAGGCCTTCTCTATTCTATCTAGCAACCACACACCGTGGACAATCACCTCCCATAGGTTACCTGAAGGCCCACCATTGCAGGCCACCCCTTCCCACACCCACATCATACAAGGCCCCTTCTAGAGCCCCACTCCTACACGTATAGCGGCCAGACTGGCTCCCAAGATCACAGAGGGGCATAAATGAAGCTCCTCGAAACCATAAGGCAAAAGTGGTGACCCAAACCCAACAATGCCCTGAGCCTCCAACCAACTCCCAAAATGATCCACCTGAACACATAGGGCTCCTTAGCACAATGCTTGGGCAAGGAAACCAGGGCAAAGCCGTATACAAAACCAAAGGGTCCAGTTCCCACAATGCCCTGCGGCAGCTCTTCCCAGGATGCCTGGGGCCTATAAGGGCCTCTAAGGACCACTTTGCTAGCTTCCCTCCACTGAAGCACTCCTGACTTCCAGGATGGTCGGTGACGGTGCATGACAAAGGGGACCAAATCCCCACAACGACCAAGGGTAATCCTTCCCAGAGTGCACCAGGCCTATAACAACCAGCAGACTAAAGCGCAGGGTGGAGGAAAGGAGCCTGGGTCTCGCCCTCAGGTCGTCCCGGCCCAAGACCGCAGCAGGCTCCTCGGTGACAGCTGCCGCCACTCCCATCATGCAGCGGGGCCGTAGCGCCCGCTTCCCAGCATGCCCCGCGCACCCCAACCCCGGACACTCACCGGGGCTGGCGGCCCCAGCTTGGGACCGGCGGTGGCGGCTGCACGCCCGGGCTCTGCGCCTGCGTTGCAAGTGCGGTAGGAGGGAGAGCAAGGGGCGTGAGCAAGGGGCGTGAGGAGCCTAGAGCGCCTGCGCGGCCAGACGGACCATTCCTGTCGCGCTGTGGGAAGAGGGGCTCTCCGAGTCGGGCCACGGAGGGAACCCGCGCAGGGGTTGCTGTGCTTTGCCCCTCACTGCCCGTGTTTACTTGGTACAGTCCGCTGCCCAAAGGATCGAGAAGTTACGGGGCTCGCGCGTGCGTGTGCGGGGCAGGAACGCGCCTTAGGAAAGCGGGATGCGCTGTGGTGGAGCGCGACCGCTCGGCCCGGATCCTGGACTGGAGGCCTCATTTACATAGTTCTAGCACGGGACAAAGGGAGGCCTCCGCACTGGAAAAGTGATTTGCATATCCCCGGGAGCGGCCGCACTCCCTAGCGCAGTGATTAGCATATGGGGGAGGGCTGGGGGAGCGCATGCGCAGACCAACTGCGGACTGGTGCGAAGCGGCTACTCCTTGTCTTAGTTGGTATCCGGTCCAGAGACGGTTCGCAAGGCCCAGGAACCCTACCAGTCCTCTCAGCCCATCCGAGCAGGACAAGTGTTTATTGACCTCTTATGTGCCGGGCCGTGCGCTGGTGAACACTGGTTTTTGTAGCGAACAAGACAGATCTGGCTTCCATCCTTGTGGCGCCGCAGTCAAAGGAAGATCTACACGTAATCAGACTACTACCTAAAAGAGTCAGATCTGGAATCGTTGGCGCATAGGAAGTGTGGGTGCCAGAAGAAACGCTTGCCCCAGTCTGGGGTTCTGGAAAATCTTCCAAGAGGTGATTTTTAAGCCAAGTATGAATAGGAGCCAACTAGAATGGGAGTCTTTCTGGCACAAAGAACAGCAAGGGCAAACGCCCAGAGGCCAAAACAAAAAAACAACAACAAAAAAAACCCCACAAAACAAAACCATAGTTTGAGGAAGTGAACACGGCAGCTTAAAGTGCCTGGAGCATAATTGGAGAGGGGAAAGACTTAGAGGTGATTTTTAAAGAGCTCAGACTTTATTCTGAGTAGAGGAAGCTCTTGCAACATTCCAGTCTTCCTGGAAGAAATAACTGTCAAGTGGCAACTTAAACCTCTACTGTGGAGTCCCATTACACCTTAAAGAACAAAGAAACAAACAAACAAAAAATCCACCCAAACTAATTATCATGGCCTCAGGATCTATTATGTGGTCTGGCCCCATTTCTCATTCTGACCTTACCTGCCCTCCCTTTTGTCTACTCCAGTCTAGCTCCACTTAACTTCAAACACCCCAATCTCTTTACCATCTCATGCCTTTGATCTTGCTGTTCCCTTTGCCTGAAAATGCTTTTCCCTCTGATCTTTTAATAGCTGCCTTCACTATTCCTATCAGCACAGATGTCAGTCAGAGGCTTTCCCTGATTATAATAGCATCTTCAGGTTTGAGGTTATGAATAAAGCAAGACTGGCATTGAGTTGGTTGCTGAAACTGGAGCGAAGGGTTCATAGGACTTTGTGGCCCTTTCTCCTCACTGCTGTGTAACTGAAGTTTTCATAGTCACAAGTTAAAATAGGGGACTCCACAACCCCTTTCTCTACCTTTTCTTTTTTAATTAATTTTTGGTGGCACTGGTAATTGAGCCTAGAGGCGCTCTACCCCTGAGCCACATCCTCAGTGCTTTTTTTTTTTCAGGCCTGAGGACCGAACTCAGGGCCTTGTGCATGCTAGGCAAGTGCTCCGTCACTGAGCTAAATCCCCAGCCCCTCCTCAGTGCTTTTTACTTTTTATTTTGAGACAGGGTCTCACTAAGGTGCCAAGGCTGGCCTAGAACTTGCGCTCCTCCTGCCTCAGCCTCCTGAGTAGCTCACATTATAGGTGTGTGCCATTACACCCAGCTACATTTTTTCCCTAATAGTCTTTATCACATCTGACATTGTTTAATCCCTTACTTATAGTCCGTTTCCTCACGAAAGCTTCGTGAGGGTAAAAATGGGGTTGCATTTTCACTTTAGGTGCTCAGTGCCTAGAACAGGATCAAATTTCAGATCAGTGCTAAACTGCCTGTAACACCTAGCCTGTTTTATCCACCCTGGACTCTGCAGACTTTGAGCAACACCTGGCACATTGTAAGAGGTTATTTTTGTTTTTAAGAGACAGGGTTATGCCAGCTGTGGTGGCACACACCTGTAATCCCAGCAGCTTGGGAGGCTGAGGCAGGAGGATTTCAAGTTCAAAACCAGCCTCATCAATTTAGTGAGGCCTTAAGCAATTTAGGGAGACCCTGTCGAGATACGGGTCAGTAGTTAAGCACTCAGGTTCAATCCCCCATATCAAAACAATTTTTTTTTTAAGAGAAAAGTTTTTAGGTTGCCCAGGTTGGTCTTGAACTCTTGAACTCTTCTACTCAGATGATCCTCCTACTTCAACTTCGGAGTACCTAGGCCTACAGGTGCACACCCTGGTTTGTAAGAGGTTATTATTATTTTGGTAAGAGGTTATTTTTTAGACTCAAGATCAGATAATACATCTAAAATTCAGATGAATAAATAAGGTGTTTGAGATGCCAGACTAAAGGGCTTTGACTTGATCTAGCGGTGATAGGGAACCAAGGAAAGGTTTTGAGCAGGATAGGGACAGGATGAGAAGGAACTGAAAGTTTCTCTGGAGACTAATGTCAGAGGGACAGACACACAGCCACCTCAAACACTTGTTCTCTCCTCAGTTTAATGGTGGTTAGTGGGATTGCCAAACCCCCTCCCCATCCCCTCCCCGCCCCGTACAAAAATGTGTGTGTTTTTTAAAACAAGAGAAAGGGGGCAAAAGCCAGGAGTGGGGGGAGGGGTGCAATCTGATATTTTCATACAGATTTTTGATTTTTTAATATATTATATATAAAACCATGGAGACCACACATCCCCCTAAACTCCTTTCCCTCTCCCCGGGGGGCCTGGAGGAGAGACTGGGAAGGCCCCCCCAGGAGTGGGTGGAAAGACAAAAATGGGTGTGGCAGGGTAGGGGAGGAGGTGGAGGGAAGGGGAGCCCAGGAACCTGGGGAAGGGGGATATTGGAGATAAGGGTTGGGGCTGTCTCTCTCACTGCCCCATCAAAGTTATGACACAAGACACAGAATCCCTGTTTCCAAACCCTCCCCCCACCCCTCCTCCCACCGTGCAAACATGGCTTTGCAAAGAGGTGCCCAGAGCTCTGTGGAACTCCAACAATGGCTGGCATGGGGTCTTGGACCCCCAAAGAAATCTGTGTTCCCTTTCCCTGCCCACCCCACTGTTCCCAGAATCTGACCCCCTCCCCACAAGACCTGGTTCTGCAGCCTGAGGGCCCTGGCCTTCCCCCAGTTAACTTCCCCCAACCCAATCCCTACTGCCCTCCCTGGACTTGGGGGAGCTGGATCTTCTGCCCTTGTCCCTGGAGGACGCAGACCTCTGGGCCCTCACTTCTGACCAGGCGTCCAACACCCCCATCCCTGCCCAAGTGTCTGAGGTGTTAGTGGTGAGGGGGAGAAGCCCACCATCCCAGACTCTGGTAAATGTCTTTGCTGGTTCCTTGCAGCTGGCAGTGGGGGAACCCCAGCCTAGGTCCAGGACTGGGGTGGGGGTAGGGTCAGATGAAGAATTCTTCTTTCCTCTTGTGTCCGTCGCTGCCATTAAGGAAGGCTTCTCTTGCTTCTCCCTGCTCATCCAAGCCACTGGCCTCATGGGTCAGATAGGAGCCTGAGGGTGACAGACCCCAGGGCAGTGGGGACATATATGTGGGTCCAGGAGTTGGAAAGAAATATATGGAGAGAGGGAGACAAGACAGACACCAGTGAAAGAGGAAGGAGAAATGGAACACATAGGACGGAGGAGGCAGGGAACAGCAAACAGAGAAGAGCAAAAACAGTGGCAGAGAAGGAGGTAAAAGCAGAATTAGGAAGACTCTAAAAGATCCGCCCTATCCCTTTACTTGGTGGTGTGCCCTTGCTGTGCTCCCAATGAATCCAGCAATCAGGAAGATAAGTTGTTTTATTCAAATCCCAGCCCTTACCCGGGCTTCTAAATTTCACCCTTCTCAGAGTCCTGGACCCAAAGCCCCAACCCCTTGCAGAGATGGGAAGGCCCCCCAGGCCTGAAGTTCCACAGGATATCTAATCCAGGTTTAGGTCCCGCCCCCTTATCCTGCCTCTATGCCCGCCCTGTTTTGAATCTGAGCTCTAGGCCCCGCCCCTTTCCTAATCCCACAACCAAAGCACCCTTAGTGGAATTCAGTCTCGGCCCCCACTCACCCTTCTGTCGTACAGAGCACCAGACCATGCCCACTAGCACACATATGATCAGAAACACCAGTAGTGCCAGGATGCCGCCCACAATGGCGTAGGGAACTGACGTCTGAGCCTCTACCACTGCACCGGGGTCTGCCAGAGAGACATGGAGCAGGCCCAGGTCATCAAAGGATGCCCCATCGCTGCCAAGCTGTTAAGCTCACACCACAGCTAACCTCCTTTCTCTTTATGTACCATGCCCCTCAAAATTACTGCCACCTTGTAGTGCCTTCTCATGGTTCCTCTCTTTCCAGATGGTGCCTTCCTCAAAGAATACTTGTTGGTTTGTACACTGCTTGATTCCATCTCCTACCTGCCCTGCCTTCTTCCTGCTCCTCCAATCCCCAGAGGACACAAACAGCACATCCCTTTCTTTGAGTTAGTCCCCAGCCCCACTGCAGAAAGTCTAAGGGCAAGGAACAGGTCCAAGTCCCTTCTCACCTTTTCTAAAATGTTCCAGATAGTTAAAGTGCTGGGCTAGGGCCTAACCACTTCCAAAATCCCTGCTGCACGGTAATAAGCTCTAAACATATAACTTATTTTGTGCGAGGGGCCATTCCAACCGCTTTACATATTTAGTTCATATAATCTTCATAACAATCCTATGAGGTGGGAGCTAATGTCTATTCCACTTCACCCTCGAGGAAAGCAAGGCACAAAGTCACCTACAATAGAATGCGGTAGTGCCGAATGTGAACCCGGACTGGCCCCGGATTTGTAATAACTCTCCGGGCAAATTACCCACGGAATTGGTCTTTGCTTAAACTCCGCCCCCAAATGCTCCGCCCCTGCCCCGAGCCCCGCCCCCAGGCCGCCGCTGCCGGCCCTCACCGTAGACCACGAGCACGTAGAGTGCTCTCGCGTGGCCATGTTTGTTCGACGCCTCGCAAGTGTAGGTGCCGTTATCCGCTGATGCTAGGCCAGGCAGAGTGAGAGTCTCCCCCAGCGCCTCGGCCCTCTCTGGGAGAGACTCATTCCCGCGGTTCCAGCGGATCTGGTTTGGCCTGGGCAGGGGTAAAATGTAGGCAGAATTAGTTCCCCAGTGCCGGCACCCAAGTCTGGCTTCTCAAACTTTGGTCGTGCAGCGTTCACCCAGTTAAGAGGCTCCCCACTACCCTTTCCCTTCTGGAAAAGCAAGTCCTGGACTCAGCTTTCATCGTCACAGGAATTAGCCCATCCAGGCCCTAGCATCCTGAGAACAGAGGAGTCCAGGGTTCCAGACCTCCTTCCTCAGGATCCAGGAGGGCGAGCCCCCAGACCCCTTCTCCCTCAGGACCCAGAAGTTCGGAACCAGGTCCTGTTCGCTGAGGATGTCCCTTCCTGAGACTCGGGTGTCCACGACCCCAGCCCTCTTCTCAAGACCCAGGAGTCTGGGGCTCCAGAGCTCACCTGGGGTTCCCTGTGACGGCGCACGTCAGCACCAGTGTGTCTCCCTCCCTCACCACGGCTTGGGAGGCATGGATCCGGGCCGTGGGGGAGTCTGAGGGCAGAAGCAGAAGGGGGAATGGTTTCCACATGATGCTGGTGGGTGGCTGGCGCGGGGACCCCCGGGTCCCTGCAGGCTGGGCACTTACACTGCACATCCAGCACGTACTGCGTCTGCTTGCTGTGTCCGGACGGCAGCGCCTGGTTTTGCGCCTCGCAGATGACAATGCCGCCGTCGTCTTTGCGGTCCACACGGAACCGCACTGTGCTCGCCACGCTCCAGACCTTGCCATTTTCCTGGCCGCTGCTCACTCCTGCAGGGCCAGGCCCAGACACCGTCAGGCTAGGATTCTGGCTCGGGCTCCGCCCCCACCAATCAAAAAGCAGGCTCTCAAGCACCGCCCACTGCTGGCCATGCCTCCTTCCCGCTAAGCCACGCCCCTCCTCAAACCAAGAGGTCAAGTGCCTCTTCCCAAAGCCCCTTCCTCTTTCTCGCCCACCTCTTCCCGTCGGTCAGCTCACTGGGTAGCTGCACATCGAAAGGCTAGTTGTCAGAACTTGTGCACTCTTCTCCGGGCCCCGCCCACCCATAAGGAGAATCCTTCCTAAGCCCCGCCTTCTCTCAAGTCCCGCCCCTTGTCGGCGTCCAGTCTTGGATACCTTTCAGCTCTTTGCGATCCCGGTACCAGCGCAGGACTGCTGCGGGTCGCGACCGCGGAACTAGGCAGCTGAGCTCCACCTCGCCTCCCTCCACCGCCTGCTCTCGGACCTCCACCACAGGATTCTCTGGGGCCACTGTCGCAAGGGAGAAGGGGGTTAAGGGAGTCACCTTAACGTAACGTAAGCTCAAAACAACCAGGCTGCAGGATCCCAGGGACCAGTCAGGAAGGCTGGCCATATTTACTGGAGCCAGATGTCCAGAAGGTTAAAAGCAACCAAGGTCAGAAGGTCTCAGAATGAGAGAAACAGAGGAGAAATGTGGAGGGCACGGGTCTGAGGAGGGGAAGCCATTACCTAGTACAGTGAGCGTGGCAATCTGGTGGTGGGTGTCCTCTGTGTAGAGCTGGCAGAAGTAGCCCCCTTCGTCTTCCAAGCGGGCATCTGAGAGCCGGATCCGCACTCTGCGCGGGGAGAACTCCTCAAGCTGGAAACGCTCGTCCTTCAGGGCTTGAGAGAGGAAGGTGTGAGCTTGAGCTCCTGCCTCAGGATTCCCACCCTCCCTCCAGGTGTTCAAAGTCCAGCCCTCTGCCTCTTATCCAGTCATACCTATGAGTCTGAGGTGTCCATCTATTTATCCCTTTGGCGACCCAGGAATTATTCAGGCCTTCTTGCCTGCAGTGCCAGGAGTCCAGGCCCCCAGAGTTTCCTCCCTCCAGACTCAGCTGTGTCCTCTTTTGGGATACAAGAGTCCAGGCCCCAGCACTCACCACGGGTGCCATTGAAGAAGAGGGTCTGCCGGGCTGGGTTCTGGATGACAACTATAGACCCATCATACTGGTGCAGACGGCAGGTGATCTCTGCCACCCCGCCCTCAGCCACTGTCACATTCTCTGTCTGTACTTCTTGTCCTGATCCTGGATCAGTAGACAGAGAGGCAAGAGACTCACCAAAGGCTGCAATGCAATCTTTTCTTCTTCTTCTGTTCCTCTTACATCCAAACCTCCAATGCTTCTTTCCCTTCTTATTCAGTTTATCATACCCAACATTTCCTGCCATCTAAAGTCTGGGACCTGGAGAAAAACCTGTTCTCTAGAGGAGCTGAGGCAACATCTAGTGTGTATGCTCAAGTGGGGGTAGCACAGGACACACTAGGAACCCAGAGGAAGGGGAGACTAGAACTGCCCAGGAAGATAGGTGGTCACAGAAGACTCTGGAAGAAAGCTCCATTGAATTTGGATTTTAGAGTGAGCCAGCTTTCACAGGTGTGGGTGGCTGTTGTGTTTACCACATCCCATACTTCACACTCGGGTACCAACTGTAGCTTGTCTGCAAAGATGGCCATATTTTTCCCATTCCCAGACAGTCCCTTTGCAAATCGACTTTGCTGCTATTCCTACTAAGGAGGCATTCCACCTCCTTGAATCTAGGCGTGCCTGTGACTTGCATTGACCAACAGAGTTTGCTAGAAGTGATAGTTTATAAATAACCGCCCTGTGCCCTCTGCTGTCCTGAGCTATTGGGTGAAGATGCCCCAACCAGCCTTGTTGAGACTGTGAGGCCACCCTGGATCATCTAGCCACCGCTGCATTACCAGGTGACCACACCCACACAAGTGAAACCAGTTGAGACCAAGAGAAGTCTGCCCACCTAACCAGCACAGAATGCTGACCCAGAAGCATAGACAAATAGAGCGGTTGTTGTAAGCCACTAAGTTTTGGGTAGTCTGAGCCACTTTAAAGTTAATGGACACATAACACACCTATGTTCTTTTTGTACATGGGTGGGAGCATGTGACTGATTTCTGGCCAATTGGAGGTAGGTGAAAGACAGAAACACTACTTCACACCTGGCCCATCTCCTGCACAATCCTTCAGGCTGACTGGCTGGAGAGGACTCCAGGAAGCTTAGAGGAACACAGAAGGTTAAGGCAGAAGGACCCCAGTCCCTGATTGATTTTCCTCTATGACATGGCAAGAAATAGACTTTGTTGTTGTTATTAAGCTATTGCGATTTCAGGCCTGTTTGTTACAGTAGTTAACCTACCCTGATTAATCCATCAGAGGAACAGGTACGGGGTGAGAAAGGGAGTGTTGGACTGGGGATAGCAAAGTGGTAGAGCACTTGCCTAGCTTGTGTGAGGCCCTGGGTTCAATTCCCAGTACTGAAGAAAGGGATAAAAGAAAAACATGGAAGTGTTTCTAACACTATCAGAGGAAATAGCCTAGAGGAAAAATGGAAAGCCAAGACTAATCAGCAGCAGATCACCATCACCATCATCACTGTCTTCTCCAAGTGAGAACCACCATAGCTGCTGCTTATTATAGGTAGCTGCTGTTTATTACAGGTAACTGCTGTGCTGGCCCTAAAAGGTGCTAAAAGGTCATTTCCTATGTAATTTCCATTCAATCTTCACAATACCTGTATAAGCTATGCGCTATTTTCAACTCCCATTTCCCCCAATTCTCATCTTTTAAATTAATAATTAATTTATTTATTTATGCTAGGGATTGAACACAGGGCCTCAAGTCCCAGTTCCCATTTTTTAAGTAAGAAAATTGGCCCAGGGAGATGAAATGACTTGCCCACAGTCACAACCAAGGGTGGCAGAGCCAGGATCGGCACTCAGTCTCTCTGGTCCCACATCCTGCATCCATATCCATGCCTGGCTGTCTGGGTACAGTGTCCAACATTGGCCATGGGCTATGGCAAATGGTTCTGATGGTTTGCAAATGATAAGTCTTTTATCCTAAAGGTCAGTGGAGATTTTGAAGCAGGAAAATGGTGATATTTGGTTGTCTTTAAAAGCTGGGTCCATGTCTCTTCCATTCTCTTTCAGGGTTTCATTCAGTCACTTGAGTACTTGATGAGCATCTAGTAGGTTTCAGGGACTGGGTACCCAGAGATGAGTCAAATGAGGTCCCTGTCCTGGAAAGCCTTTTAAGTTTTATGGGGAAAGTAGACACATATCAATGTAACATCCCATCAGAAGTGTGATATTTCCTGGTAAGAAGAGAGGTAACCTAATTTGGGGGTCAAGTGGTAGAAAAGATGAATTTTGCAGGATAGAGACAAGAGACTGCTGGCTTCCTGTGCAAACATCCATCTGCCCAGTAAAAGAATCCTGATTGTACTTTTTGGTTGCTCTGTATCCAACAGAATGTGTCATTTCTCAGTCTCCCTTGCAGCTAGGTGAATCATGTTGATGAAGTTTTGTCCCACTGGATAGAAGCAAAAGCCTTATGCAGTAATTTGGGGAGGACTTCCTAAAGAAGGGGACAAGTCCTTTTTCTACTGGGACACCATCATGCCACCTGGAACTAGGATGTGATGCACAGCATTTTGGTAGCCATTATGGGCTGTGAGAATAAGGAAGGGCACTAGGAGTGGTGGAACCAAGAGCCAGAAGATGTCTGGGTCTCTGGTGAAGATGTGGAGCTGCTGCAAGAGCCCTGGACTCCTCATTCTGAACTTTTTATGTTTGAGGATAACACTTCAAAATAGCCATTTCATGGGGTTTCTGGTTGTTGTTTTTCTTTTTCTTTTCCTAAGCCCCTATTTGAGGTTTATCTAGCACCTCCTGGAATATCCAGTCCTTGCCCCAAATATTTTCCTCCCTAAGTTTTTACAATCTCAATAAATGTGACAAGCATCCACCAAGTTGCTGAGGCCAAACGCCTAGAAATTATACACATCCCCTTCTTTTTTCTCACCCCCAACACTCTGTCCATCAGCAATATCTGTCCTTTTCACCACCAAAAGATATTCAGATCTATTCACCTCTGTTTACTCTCTGGACCCCTCAAGAGCCTACCTGTGGGTCCCTCTGCTTCCATGTGTGCCTCCTGCAAAGCCATTTCCCACAAAGCATCCAAGTGGATTTTTCAAAAGTCAGATCAAGTCACCTCTCGGCTTAAAACTCTTCAGGAGGCTGGGGATGTACCTCTTTGATAAAGTATTGGCCTACCATGTGAGTCTTAGGTTTGATCCCCAACAAACAAACAAAAAAAACCTTCTGAGGGCTGCTCCACTTAGAATAAAATCAAAACCCTTTCCTTGGCCTTCAAGTGGCTGTATAGCCTGGCTCATCTTGAATTCAGTTGCCACCATTCTCTTACCACCCAGTGCTCTCTGAGTTCACTGGCCTTCATGTCCCACCTCCAGACCCTTGCACTTGCTCTTCCCTCCACCTGGAACGTTCTCTCCTGCCCCTCCATCATCCAGGGCTGCCTTCTGTTCTTAATTCAGGTCTCCGATCACATGGACACCTCTGCAGAGCAGCTTTCCTGCCCACCAGTACATATCTTCTATGTCACTGAGAATTTGCTTACTAGTGTATTGTCTGTCTGTCTCCTGTCACAATATACTCCACGAATGCAGGGAGGGAATGCATTAGGTTCACTGCTGTATCCCAGTGCCCAGAAGTGTGCCTGAGCCTTGGGAAGTATTGGGGATGCTTGCTGAATGAATGGCCCAGGTCTGACAGGGTCTCATTTCAGCCTCACAACACCTTCGTTCTTTTCATCTTAAACACTGGGTTGACCTCAGCTTCACCATCTGCCATCTGTGTGACCTTGAGCAAGTGTGCAAACCTTTTGGAGCCTAGGTCACCCCTTCTGTACAATAAGGATGATCCCACTGCCTGCCTTGTAGGGATTAGCTGGGTGCCTGAAGCTCAGCGAGTCCTCCTGGAACACACCCATGTGTGTGAACACTGGCCCGCATGTTCCGGAGCTTTAAATAGAACAGTGTCTAAAGCTTACCCATGGGGCCTGGACCTCAGGGCTAGTCTAATGCTGGCCCCCATTCTACAGATGTGGAGAATGAGGCTCCAGGGGTGTCTCAGGCAACCATTGATAAAATTCATCATCTCGTGGGAGCTGTCAAGACCTCTGAATCTGTCCCCCAAAATCTATCCACTGTTCTCTGCTTGAGGGTGCAAATGGGGTGAGGGTGGGGGGCTTTTGTTTTATTCCCTCCCCCTCCTGAGGAGTCAGTAACCAACAGTGTCTGTGCCTGGAATATTAATGTCCCTGGAGCTTTTGTTTTGGGGGCTAGGGGGTGGTGGGGGCGGGACTTTCTGGTCAGAGAGGGGCTGAGCTTTTGGGACTGGGGCACTGGCCCTTTAAACTGTTTTGACAGTCAGAAGTCGTCATGGGGATGGTGCCTGGAAAAAGCAACCGGGGAGGATTTGGGAAAGAGTAGCTGAGCAGGGATGTATAGAGACCCAAGAATCCAGCATCCTCTGTCCTCAGTCCCAGAATCCAGCTCCCAAGTGCTTCCTTTCTCAGGACCAAGTAGTCCAAGTGTCCCAGCCCCTCCTCCATCAGGTTCCAGGAGCCTTCCCCATCTTCCTCCCTTCGGCCCAGAAATCCAGCTCCCAACCACCTCCTCCATTAGGCTCCCATAGTCCAGGTCCCAACTCCTCCTCCTTCAGCACCCAGGAGTCTGAGCCCCCAGCTTTCTCCCTGCTCAAAACCAGAAGTCTGAGCCTCCAGCCCCTCCTCCTTCTGGACCCAGGAGCCAGGGGTCCAGAGTACACAGCTGGTGGATGTTTCCATGGAGAATAAATGAGGTGGGGGAGCACTTCCTGGGTCCTGAGTCAGCGAATACCCAAGGGAGTCTCAAGGTCATGGTTCCTGGAAGGTCATTATCACCCTCTCTGTATCTGCTCCCCAGGGGGCTCCTAGTATCTTGCCTCCTTCCCCCTTCCTCCCCTAGGGAGGTGGTACATCCCTGCATCCTGACTGCACCCCCCAACCCCCCATCAATGGCGGAGTCCGAACATCCTTGCACAAAGCATCAATTCTTCCCCAGCTCAGCCTTGTAAAGGCGCCTGTATTCGCGGGACCTAGGCATCAGGGTCCCAGCTCCTCCTCCTTCGGAAACCTGGGGTGGGCCCCCCACCCAGTGATTTCTTCTCTCAGGACCCAGGAGTTGGTACCCTTCTGCCCTCAAGACCTAGAAGTATGAACTCCCAGTCCTCCTCCCTCAGACCCAGGGATCCAGCCTCCAGCCCTCCTCCCTCAGACCCAGAGATCCAGGCCCCAGACCTCCTCCCTCAGACTCAGGGGTCCAAACCCCAGGCCCCTCCTCCCTCAGTTCCTAGGTTCCAGATTTCAGCCCTCCTCCCTCAGTTCCTGGGTTCCAGGCCCCAGCTCTCCTCCCTGAGACCCAAGGATCCAGGTCCCAGCCCTCCTCCCTCAGTTCCTGGGTTCCAGGTCCCAGCCCTCCTCCCTTAGTTCCTGGGTTCCAGATCCCGGCCCTCCTCCCTGAGACCCAGGGGTCCAGGCCCCAGCCCTCCTTCCTCAGGCCGGGGAACCAGGTCCTTAGCCCCTCCTTTTCTGGAAACTTTTGATTCCAAGTCTACAGCCCTCAACCTCCAGAGTGGCAGTCCTGTCTTCCTTAGTCCTTTGTCTCCCTGCTCTCTGGGGACCCAAGCATCAGGTGGGGGCGTAGGGGTGAGTCAGCAGCCTCACACACAAAGTTCTCCCTGTGGCCCTGCATTCCTGGAATATTCGGGACTCCCTAGATTCCAGGCCTCCCCAGCAAGGAGGTGGGGAGTCCTCAGGCTCACTCTCAGCATGGGATTGGGGGATAAATTCCTGCCCCCAGAAGGCAGCAAGCCTGCACCGAGCGCCCCCTGTCTGATCCTCTACCCCAAGTGCCCTCTATTCACCCCCTTCCCAGAGGAGTACAGGCTCTGCCCCTGCCCCCTTGTCCCACTAGTATATGCAGAAGAGCCTGGTTGCCTGGTTCTGATGGGCCTGGGGTCTGCACAGGCTAAAAGCATGGGTGCTTGGGTCCTGGTGCCACAGGCCATTGGGTGCTGGCGGGTCTGACTGTCTCCAATCCTCCCCCCCCCCCGGCCGCACACCAAGCCCCAGAAAGAAAGCTGCCTTTGTGTTCCCCAAGATGGGGACAGGCCAGGCTCGCACGACATTAACCCACCCCTGGGCCTGAGCTCTGTAGTATCTAAGGTCTTGGAGTCCATGGTGGAACCTGACCCCCACCCCCAGGCTCTGGGGACCCAGGCAACCAGCTCAGGGGTGGGTGGGGGTCAGTGATAGAAATCTCCCAGGACTTTTCCTTGGGGTGACTCACAATGAGGGGAGGGTCCCCCTGTTCTCAGAGTGGCAGGGAAAAGTGAGTCACCCTGGGAGGGAAACATTATTCGGGATCACAAGTTCCCCCTCCACAAGGCTCCCCAACTCCTAACAGCCTCTTTATTCTTTCTTGGTATCCTGCATATCTGGTTGCTTCTTTCTGTTCTACCCAGTTCCTGGCCTGTGGCTCTCTGTTTATGCCTGCGTGCATCTCTGAGCAGGCAATTCATCTCTTTCTCGCTTTCTATCCCCTGCTCATCTTGAACTCTTCTTTGCCATGCATCTCACCATCCTCTTCTGGTGTTTTCAGCAGATGAATAAGCAAGGAAAGAGCAAATGCATTTTTGAAAGGGCACAGACATAGACTCCATCTCCCATTCCCACTCCTGCTGGCTAGGTAAGGTGAAGGAGGAAAAGGGGGACTAAGAGGGAAATGTGGAGCCCTCTGATGTCTTCCTACACTTGGAGGTTATGGCCAAGGCCATTTGGAAATATCCAACGAAAAGGAAAATACGCAGGGCTCTTGGAGACCAGGTGCTCCGGCTCCGGACCCCTCTACTGGAGAAAGCAAGGCTCAGAGAACAGAAACTAACAAAACTACCAGAGATGGCTGGGCGAGGCTGGGACACGGCTCCTTAGCTTCCAGCCTGGAGTTCTTCCCCTGACGCCAAGCCTGTTCTCCACTTGTAAAGCCCTGCACTATGTAATTTAGAGGACATTTACAGAGAGGATTAGGGTGCCAGGAAGCAGTGACTTTAAAATCAAACCAAGGACAAGGCTTAGAACTATCTCCCAGAAGTGCTGGAAGTGTCAGAGAAAAGAATCTTGAACTGTGGACCGGATTCTAAACTGTCAAGATTCTAGATGGCAGAGAGGTCAAGATCCAAGAACTCTGACAGACCAAGATTTCAGAATGTTAAAGACTCAAGATGCTGCAATGCAAACAACATCAAGGTTCTAGAACTTGAAAGACGTCTAGGTTCTAAAGAAGTCCAAATTCTAGAATCCTAAAGATGTCAATATTCTAAATACGCACAGACTCTTTGTTTACTGGATTCAATTGTTCCTGGAGCCTATAAACCTGATTTTCAGCCTAAAAAAATAAAATTAAAAATTGATGGAAATGTAGCAAAAGTACCACAGCTGTCATCTGGGAAACTGGGGCATGTCTGTTGCAAAGAAAGGAGATACTGACAAAAGTTAAGAAGCAACCACAGAAGACTATGGGAGAAAGGCAGAGCACGTGAGATCAGGTTTGCCCCACGCCTTGTCCAGAGGTGAGGGAGACTCTTCCTGAAACCTGGGATGGAGGAAGGCATCCTGCACTCAACTGGCTGGAAACCCCTGCACATCCAAGCAGGCATTCCCTTTCAGGTCACTAAGTTCATCATGCTCACTTTACAGAAAAAGCAACTGAAGCTGGGAGAGGGGTGGGGGTGCTTGTGGCAAAGGGCAAGAGCCAGGACCTGGTTATAATTCTCCCAAATCCCTGTGGAACATCAAGCCTTCCAGCTTTTGCCCAGCCACCACCCAATCATCTGTTTCTCCCCAGACTGGCTCTACCTGCCAGGGAGAGGGTAACCCACAGTAGGTTTGAGACATACAGTTTGAGTGACATTTTCTGACCTTGTCCCCAGCCTCAGGGTCACCCTATCTTGAGGGTCTCTGGCTTCCCACAGTGTGCGATAAGGGTGTGTGGATCGCTCCCTGGATGTCCTGGAGGGGGCTCTGTAAGTCATGGCCTGGGTGTGTGAATGGGTGGGGACGGTTTGGGGAGGCATTTGCTGAATCCACGTGTGGGTCCACATGCCAAGGCTCTCCGTTCCCCTTGCCTAACACATGCACACAGATGTTTCCCCACAGGGCTCTTTGGGCTGCCCTGTTTGACTCAATTCCTCTCCAGGGGCACAGAGGATTCAGAGATGGAGGGATGAAGGATGTGAATGGGGGATCCAGGGATGGATGTTGTATGGGAAGAGAGAGGAGGCAGAGAGAGGGGACAGGAAGACAGTGGGGCAGACCAAAGGAGGGAGGAGGGAGATAGGTGACAGAGGAGACTAGAGAAATGGGTAACAGAATGATAGGGGACAGTGAGACAAGAGGATGGGGCAGATGGGGGACAGAGAAAAAGAGACAAGAAACAGGGTGACAGCAAGACAGAGACAGAGATGGAGAATGGGGGCAGAGAGGAAGGGCAGAGATACAGGGGAAGAGATCAGCGTGAACAGGAAGGATGGGGAGGGGGCAGACTGACCCAGGAAAAAGGGACGGAGACCAGGGGACAAAGGTGGGGGACAAAGACAGGATGGAGAGATGGGGAACAGGGAGGCAAGAAGGGAACAGACAGAAGGAGGGACAGGACTTCAAGACTGAGGGACAGAGGACAAGGGGAGGGATACAAGGAGAGAGGGGGAGAGAGAGAGAGAGAGAGAGAGGGAGATGGAGAGAGGGATCCAGAGAGGGGTGGACAGAGGGACGCAAGACCGGACAGAAGGGCAGCGGGACCGGCCCGGAGAAGGCGGGCTTGCTGGGAAGGGGGGTCTCAGGCCCTTTGTCCCCGCGGGGATCGGTGCTGTGCGGGGTGGGGGGGCTGCGGCACGGCGGCCGGGGCCCGCTCCCCCACCCCCGCCCGCGGCTCCCGGCCCGCGCTGCGCTTTGTCCCGGGGAGGGGGCCCGGCCTGGCCCCGAGCGCATTGTTCGGCCTCTGCGGCCCCGCGACGACCGGGCTGTCACCGCGGCGCGCCGCCCCCTCCCGCCCCAGCCCTGCCGGCAGACCCCGGCCCCCGACCCTACCTGGCCCCGCCGCGGCCACCCACAGCAGCAGCAGCGGCCACTGGAAGCGCCGGGCCCGGCCCATGGTGCCGCCGCCGCCGCCGCCGCCGCTCGCTCCGGGCCCGGCACCTGCACCGCCCGCGCCGCCAGCCCCGCCCCCCGCGCCCCGCCCCCTGCCCGCCCGGGGGCGGGGCGCCGAGGCTGGGGCGGGGCCGGGGCCGAGAGGGGCGGGGGGAGGAGGGGGGGCGGAGGAGCGGCCGAGACAATGGGGGGTGCGGGCCCGGAGCGCGGGGGGCCGGGGGCCGGGGGCGCGCGGCGGGGGCGCGGGGGCGCGGCGGGCTGGTGGGGGCCGGCGAGGGAGGCGGGTGAAGGCGGGGGGTCGTGGGGGCCGTGCGAAGGTGCGGAGGTGATGTGAGTGAGGGTGGGGACATCGTGAGTGTCGGCGAGGGAGAATGAGTGCTGCGCGAAGGGTGCGCGCGGGAGGGCGCTGTGGAGCGGCTGCGTGAGGCTGGCGCGTCGGGGTGCGAGCGTGTGGGAGCGAGAGTGCGAGCGGTGCGCGTGGGTGTGACACTGCGGGCGGGAAGTGGTGCGGAAAGTGAGTTGGAGCGGGGTCCTGCGGGCAGGTGAGGGTGAAGGTGACGGCGTCTGGTCCGCAGAGAGGCTAGCCCGCTGCTGGGTCCACGCAGCTCCAGGACCTCCCGGGGCAGGGCGGAACCGGGTGGGTAGGTCCTGACCCCGAAACTTCGGGCTTCCGCCTCGTTCCCCGGGAGGGGCCCCCGAAAGCGAACCAACTGGAAGGAAGCCTGAATCCTGGGTTCCAGGGAGGCTCCAGCGGACGCCTCCCAGGCCCTGGGGTCCCAGCTCCCCACCCGGTCCTCCTCCTTCCTGCCCAGTCTCTCCTGTCCTCTTTCTGCTGTTCCCGTTTCTCACCCCATCCTTGAGGTCCGCTCACCTCTCTGGACCTCTGTCTCTTCTGCTCCTGGGAGTGGGTTTCCCCAAGCCCACTGCCCTGGGAACCTGAAGACAGGGGCAGGGTTTTCACTTACAGGCTCAGGAGACTCAGCTCCCAACTCTCCTTGTTGCCCGGTGTCCAGCTCTGAGCATCCTCTCCTTCCTCAGGACCAAAGCTCCCTTCAGCCCCTGGGTCCTCAGGATCACAGTTTGTGTGTGTGTGTGTGTGTGTGTGTGTGTGTGTGCGTGTGTGTGTGTTTACTAATTTCTGTAGATGGAGAAAGAAGTACTCAGGCTGAATGATCTCCAACCCTTCTTCCGGGGCACATGTTCTGTGACTTGGGCTGGGCTGGAGAGAAGTGTTTGAAGTGTTCGGGACTCTGGTTCCGGGGTGTACCAGTCCACTTTCTGTTGAAAATAGCACAGTGCCACAGACTGGGTGAATCATAAAGAAAGGAGGTGGAGTGGTGGCTCAGCAGGTACAGCGCTTGCCTGGCATGCTTGAGGACGTGGGTTCAAACCCCAGCACCACCTACACAACCAAGTGTCTTGGAGCAACAAAAGCCACATGAAAAACTAAACGAAATTGTTTCTCTCTCTCTCTCTCTCTCTCTCTCTCCCTCTCTCTTAAAAAAAAAAGGTTTATTCTGGCAACATTGAGGGTGCACATCTGGTGATGGCTCTTGCTGGCAGAGTCCCCAGGTGGCACAGGGCATCCCATGGCAAGAGACAGGCAGGGTATTTGTCATTTCTGGTCTCTCTCTCTCATAAAGTCACTAGGATTCAATCATGGGGGCTCTGCCCTGATGATTTTTATCTAATCCTGATCACTCCCAAAGTCACCACCTCTAAACTCCACCCTCTTAATACCTCACAACAAGGATTAAATTTCAACACCGGAAGCTTTGGGAGACACTCAAGCTCTATCCAAACCCTTGCAAGAGCGTGGTTTCAAGTTGCCTGTTCTCACAAGAACCAGTAGGTCCCTCATTCAGGGCTTAACAGACCTCTTGACCCAGCCGCAGAGCATCCTGGGAGATACTGACTTAGTTCTTACCTGCAATATTTGGGTCACATCATTTCTTCCATCTGAGAAAGAGTGGTGGCTTTGTCCCCATCCTACCCCTGAGTACTCTGTTAGGGTTTTAGAGCAAGTGACACCAAAAGAGAAAGAGGACTGGTTCACAGGACAAAAAGTCCCAGATAAGACTGGACCTCTCCAGAGGATGGATGGCTCCCCTCATATTGCAATATGACTGGCAAGCACCCCTGAGATCAGAGTCACAAGGGCAGGGAAGAGGTAAAGAGAGAAACTGAAAGAGCTAGACACAGGGAGACTAAAAGGGGAAGCGAGAAGGGTAGAGGAGGAGAAACTCCTTCAGCAGCTGGTCACAGTGGTACACACCTGTAATCCTAGTGATTCAGGAGGAGGCTGAGGAAGGAGGATCACAAGTTTGAGGCCAGCCTCAGCAATTTAGTAGGCCCTAAGCAATTTGAGGATATCATGCAGTGGGTAAGCACCTCTGGGTTCAATCCTTGGTACAAAAAAAAAAAAAATCTTAAAACCCTAAGTCCTAAAAACCTAAAACTTTTTGTCCCTAAAAGCCCCTGGCTAACTTTCACTGTGTCTCATTGACCCAGATAAGGCCCCTTGCCTGAACAAGGGGGTAGGATATGCTGATTAAACAGGCCTGAACCCCAGGTCCGCCCTCTGTTTAGAAGAAATTGGCTTGCTGGCCTGCTTTCTTTGTTTTCTTTCAGTTTTGGGGATTGAACCAAGTGGCCTCTACCACTGAACCACACTCCCTAGCCTTTTTATTTTTACATTTATTTTGAGATGGGACCTAAGTTGCCCAGCCTGGCCTCAAACTTGGGATCCTTCTGCCTCAGCCTCCTAAGACAATGACATTACAGGTGTGCATCACCCCACCCAGCTGAGATCAAGTTTCTCAAACAGATGTGGATCCTGGAAGAAAGCCACTGTGCCACAGCACATGGGAAGGAATAGGATGTACAGGTGAGTCAGTCATGTTTTTTTCCCCTAATCAGGGATTGAACTCAGGGCACTTAACCATGGAGCCACATCCCCATATTTTTTATTTTGAGATGGGGTCTTGCTCAATTGCTTAGGGCCTCTCTAAATTGCTGAAGCTGACTTTGAACTCAGGATCCTCGTGCCTGGTCCTCCATGCCCAGCTTAGTCAGTCATTCTTGAATTTGCAAAGTATTGGGATGGAACAGACTTTTGTTAATTGTTTCCCACTATCATCCCCCACCCGCTCCTCTCTGCCCGCCAACCCGACTTTGCTCCTTCCCAAGAGAACCTTGATTTTTCTTCAGGCATCCACCTTTCTTCACTAGCCAGATATAAAGGAGAATCCCAAGAGTGGGTTCTGAGTATATTTACCAAATATTTTGTTCCATTCTCCCTTCTGGCGATGACTTTAGCCATGGACATATGACATAAGTCAAGCAAATGAAACACAAAGGTAACTCTACCTGGAAGTTTGAAAGTTTTCTTTGTTTTTCAAAAGAGATCCAGGAAGAAATTGCCCCTGCTATTGCCTCTGGAGGTGGGTGTGATGTCTGGAACTGAAGCAGCCATCTTGAGGTCATCAGGTAGAACCATTGAATTAGTCAACCCAGGAACTGCCTTCCCTAACTCAAGATCGTTGGGGGTTTTTTTTGTTTGTTTGTTTGGTTGGTTGGTTTTTGATATTAGCGATTGAACCCAAGGGCACTTAACCACCAAGCTATACCCTCAGTCCTTTTTGTGTTTTATTTTGAGACAGCATCTTGCTAAGTTGCTTAGGGCCTCACTAAGTTGCTGAGGCTGGCTTTGAACTTGTGATCCTCCTACCTCAGCCTCTTAAGCCACTGGGATTACAGGTGTGCATCACTGTGCCTGGCTTAATAACATTGTTTTTGCTTAAGTCAGCATAAACAGATTTTATTTCTTGCAACCAAAGATCCTCATACGAAACCTCAGAAGAAGCCCGAACAATGAGTTTTGTTTTTACCCTTCCAGTACTAGGGATCAAACCCAGGGCCTCACACATGCGCGTCAGGCACTCTACTATCGAGCTACATACCCAGTCCTCATTAAGATTTCATTTTAAGACAGAATCTCAGCTGCCCAGGCTGGCCCTGAACTTTTTTTTTTTTTTTTTAAAGAGAGAAGGACAGTGTGTGTGTGTGAGAGAGACAGAGAGAGACAGAATCAATTTTTATTGAGTTTTTCACATAGCTTTTGTTGCTCTGACACTTCATTGCATACATGGGTGCTGGGGTTTGAACCCGTGCACCTGCGCATGCCAGGCAAGCGCTGTAACCGCTGAGCCACCGCTCCAGCTCCTGGCCCTGAACTTTTGATCCCTCTTCTCTCAACCTCCAAGAAGCTGGGATTGCAGGCATGCACCACCACACGTGGCTACGACAGTCTTGATCGCAGGACTACAGGATGTAGATAGGACTTCTGAGAATGGTGTTCGACAGTCAGTGTCAGCGGAGGGCACCCTGGGACAGGTATGTCTATGCCTGGACCCTCACTGAAGTCAGCATGGGACATGAATCCCTAGCTTCAACGTCGGTTGTACAGCATCGGGGAAAATGAAATTATCTTGAGCCTTAAACGCGGCGCATCTCAGAACGCGTCACCCACTCTGCTGTAGGGCATTGTTAGGGTTTGAATATGCGATGTCGCCCAAAAGCAGGAGACAGTGTATCAACTGATCAGAGGAGAAATGATTCTCTTACGGGAGCTCTAACCTAATAGTGGATCAATCCATTTGACGGATGAAAACTTCGAAGCTCCTCCAGCCCTGGTTGATGACTGTAGGCAGGTAGGCCACTGGGAGCTTGCCTTTGGGGTTCGTATTTTGCCCCAACACCTCCCTCCTCCTCTCTCTCTGCTTCCTGGTTGCCATAAACTGACAGCTTTCCTCCACCATGGCCTTCTTCTTCTTCTTCTTCTTCGAGAGGGACAGTGAGAGAGAGAGAGGGAATCAGTTTTATGTAGTTTTTCACGTGGCCTTCATTGCTCGGACGCTTCATTGTGTACGTGGTGCTGGGGTTTGAACCCGCGTACCCCTGCATGCCAGGCAAGCGCCACAGCTGCTGAGTCACCGCTCCAGCCCGCCATGGCCTTCTTGCCTGATGTTCTGCCTCCCTTGGGCCCAGAGCAATGGAGTTGGCTGACCAAGGACTGAACCTCTGAAACTGTGAGGCGAAATAAACTTTCCGTCCTCTAAATTGCTTTGGTCACAGTGACCAAAAGCTGACTAACACGAGCATCGTGACAAATAAAAACCTGGCTCAGTTTCTGTTGGAAGGCATCGCCCAAGATGTAGTCTTTCCTTCCTTCTCTCCTTCTTCACCTGTCATGTTCAGATATATTCCAGGCACTAGCAATACAGTAATGAGGAAACAAAAGGCTTGGTCCACCATGACACATATTTTTTGGTACAGGGGATTGAATCCAGGGTTGCTTAACCACTGAGACACATCTGCAGCCCATTTTTGTTTTTTATGAGACAAGGTCTCCTAAAGTTGCTTAAGGCTTTGTTAAATTGCAGAGGCTGGCTTTGAACTTGCGATCCTCCTGCCCCAGCCTCCCGAGCCGCTAGGATTACAGGCGTTCACCACCGTGCCTGGCTGTCCGTAACAGTTCTAAAGGGGACCCAAACATGACTGTTCCAGTTAACCAGTTAATCTGAGGGGTGTAAAACTACAACCCCAAGGCTGGAGAGATGGCTCAGCAGTACAGTGCTTGCCTGGCATGTGCAAGGATCCAGGTTTGATCCCCAGCACCACCTAGACAACCGAATGGAGAAAAACCAAAAACCAGATGAAAAAAATTAACTCTCTCACTTTGTTAAAAAAAAAAACAACTGCAACCCTTGCATTCTATGATTCTGTGGGTCAGGAATTTGAGCAGGACTGGAATGTGACTGCCTCCCGGTGGATTGGAGCCAAGGGGTGCTCATCTGGGGTCACGTAGTCGAGGCCCTGCCTTTGGTTGGTGTTGTGGACGTCGAATTGTCTCCCAAAACTCTTGAGGCCCTAACCTGTGTATCTACGCACATGGCCTTATTTGAAAATCGGCTTTGCCAAAACGACCAAGGTAATAATTAGATTACTCCGTGTTGGGATAGGGTGAGCCCTAGGTGCAATGATGGATGCTCTTATGGGGAGAGTTGGAGCAGGCACAGGACCCCGCGCCTATCAGCCTGGCTACGCCAGAGACAGAGGCAGGAGATTTCAAAATAAATGAAAAGGGATGATCACCTAGCTCAGTGGTACAGAGTCCCTGGGTCCAAGTCCCTGTACCACAAAAATAAATAAATGCAAATAAAGGGGAGGGGAGCGATCTGGAGACAGGAAACTGCACCTCAGGAGGAGGCCACGTGATGACGAGGGGGACGGGGAGGCCACGTGGTGAGGAGGGTGTGATGGGAGGCCACGTGGTGACGAGGGCGGGGACGGGGAGGTCACGTGGTGACAGGGGGGATGGGGAGGTCACGTGGTGAGGAGGGTGTGATGGGAGGTCACGAGGTGACAGGG
>PVKS010026308.1:0-28813 GCA_004027875.1 Aplodontia rufa | reverse complement strand
TGCAGTCCCACCAGCAGTGTAAGAGTGTTTCTCTTTTCCCACAGCCCCTCCAGCATCTGTTGTTGTTTGTATTCTTCATTTTTGCCACTCTAACAGGAGTGAGGTGGTATCTCATGGAAGTTTTGATTTGCATTTCCCTGATAGCTAATGATGTAGAGCATTTTCTCATATATTTATGGGCTTTCTGGACTTCCACGGAGAGAAGTTCCTTTTGAGATCTTTAGCCCATTTATTGATTGGATTATTTGTGAGCTTGGACTTTAGTTTCTTTAGTTCCCTGTATATTCCGGATATTAGCCTTCTGTCTGAGGTGTAGCAGGCAAAGGTTTTCTCCCATTCTATAGGTTCTCTCTTGATGCTCTTGACTAGATCTTTGGCTGTGCACAAACTTTTTAGTTTAATTGGATCCCATTCATTTATTCTTGATTTTACAGCTTGAGCCATAGGAGTTTTGCTAAGGAAGTAGATGTGGACTCCTATATCCTGTAGTGATGACCCTACTTCTTTTTCTAGTAAGTTTAAAGTTGTTGGCTTAATATCCATGTCTTTGATCCATTTTTATTTAATTTTTGTGCAGGGCAAAAGATAAGGATCCAGCTTCAGTTGTCTACATATGGCTGTCCAGTTTGTCCAACACCATTTGTTGAACAGGCTATCTTCCACACTATGCTTTTGTCCCCTTTATCAAATATCAAATAGTTAAGGATATGGGGGTTTGTCTCAGGATCTTCTATTCAGTTCCACTGGTCTTCAGTTCTGTTTTGATACCAATACCATGCTGGTTTTGCTACTACAGCTCTGTAGTGTAATTTCAGGTCAGGGATTGAGATACCCCCTATTTCTTCCTTTTTATAGAGTAATGTTTTGACTAGTCTGGTTCTCCTGTTATTTCATATGAACTTGAGAATTGCTTTTTCTATATCTGTGAAGAATGCCATAGGTATCTCGATGGGGATTGCATTGAATCTGTATAGGGCTTTGGGTAGAATGGCCATCTTTATTATATTGATTCTGCCTAACCATGAGCATGGAATGTTTTTCCATCTACTCGGGTCTTCTGTAATTTCTTTTTTTAGTGTTTGATAGTTTTCTTTGTGGAGGTCCTTAACATCCTTTGTAAGGTTAATGCCCAAGTATTTCGTTTTTTTGGAAGTGATGGTGAATGGGAGAGATTTCCTGATTTCTTCTTCTGTGGATTTGTTGCTGGAGTAAAGAAACGCTAGAGGTTTGCTGGAGTTGATCTTGTAGCCAGCTACTTTGCTAAGATCATCTATAAGGTCTAGGAGTTTTCTGGCTGATGTTATTGGGTCTTCTAGGTATAGAATCATGTTGTCTGCAAATAGAGATAACTTGACTTCCTCTTTTCCTATACGAATACATTTGATTTCCTTGTCTTGCCTGATAGCTCTGGCAAGGGTTTCAAGGACTATATTGAACAAGAGTGGGGAGAGTGAACAGCCTTGTCTCATACCTGAATTCAGTGGAAATGAAATGCCCTTGGTTCTGAATGGCTCAATACCCCAGAAGAACAGAATCACAGAACCTGGAAACTGAAAGCTCATGCAGTCAAATTATATCAAAAGGAGGAGGCACAGAAGGTGGAAGTTTATAAGTTGCATGAGATTCCCACATCAGTCATGTGAGAAACGACATCACCTTTCCAAACACAGAAAATGGACTGAGAGACAAAAGGTACAGAGAAAGTAAAGCATTTAATGATGGTCTTGCAAGATCTGGTGTCTGGGTGAGCAGGCAGTCCCCAGAGCAGCTACAACCAGCATTTTGCTCCCTAGAGTGCGAGATCCCTCCCCCAGTTCTTCATGGAGTGCTGTGGGGCATTATAGTCTTCCCAGATGTCACCTAGGTTTTACTGTCACCTCTTAGGTTAGGAACTACACCTTTATGTGTCCCCATCTCTCTGTTCTCTCATGGCAGTGAAGCCTCTTAGGCTTTTGGGTGCATATTAGCATATATTGTTCATCTCTTTTGGTCCAGCCAGCCTCTTCACCTCACCTGCTGTTTGTCAAGGGACTGTGAATTTGTCATATTTAGATGCTAATAACTGATAGCCATTTGTTCTGTTTCCTGCTTGGCTGATTTTCTTATATCTTCAGTAGGTTTGTGTTTAAGGCTAAATACTATATTCTGAAAATGAACAGAGGACTTTCTGTTTTTCACAAGTCCCCTTCACTCTTTTTTCGTATCTTTTGGTCTCATTTTCATTTTTGCTCCTGAGCCCTTTGGTTTTTTCCATTCATCCTAGCCATATTAACTTTTTGAGGTGTAAATTGTCCATGGTAATTGGTCCACCCCTTTTGAGGTGTTTGGATACCTGTCCTGGTGATCAGCAGCACTTGGTATGTTCCTTCCCAGCTCAGTTTAAGCCTATCTGCTTTCCAGGTCTTGACTAAAACCAAGTCTTCGGGCTGAAAGTGGTGAAGTGTGATACTCAGAGGAGGAGTCTGAGCAAGGAGCCCCTTTAACCTGAGGGATTATAAAGTGGGGGCATGGCCAGTATATATTCTCTTAGAAATTGGTCTTTGGCTTCAATGGTGGGGAATTTTTCTGTTTTTCTCAATAAGGGAGCCCATATAGAAGCTCATAATAAATACCAAGAGTATATAATCATAACAACAACAACAACAACAAAAACCCACAGATTGTCCACCTATGTGGGGGTTAGGAAGATCTGTATATCTCAAATTGATTCAGAACAAATGTGTAACTCTGATGGAGCTTTTTGTGATATTTATCAGGTATTCCCATATATAAACCCTTTCTTTTATAAGCTCCCGATTTTACTTAATTTTGGGAGGACTTACACAAATGTACATCTAAAGTAACAATAAAACAACCATTTTCTTTTATTTTAAATGTTCACGTATGGCTGTGTTTTGGCTGTACTCTCGGGCTAGATATTTAAGACCAAGTTGGTCAAAATTGACTTTTCTGTTGTTAAGAGTCAGCTGAAATTTGTCAGAGATCACTCTTGGGAAAGTGTGAGAAGACACTTGGCTCCTTATCTGTTCTCTATCAGCTGTGCCATCAGCCAGGATGGGTCAAGGTCTTACTGACCACATGTAGGAAGCATCAGGGACACTTCCCTTTCCAAAGACCCTCTTTGCAGAATGAACACTCGTTTACTTCCAGTTATTTAGGATCCTTTCCATCCCCCTACTTGGGAGATTGAGTTACTCACCCAGAGTTTCAGGGCCTTTAGAGGGGTTTTGTCATTCCCTGGGTCCTGGATAACCTTAGAGAGCAAGGGTGGAAAGTATTGGTTACTTTTTTCTTGACCCCTTTACTTCTTTGATTTTGGTCTCCAGGTTTTGGTTCTAAACATCCAGCAGGCCATTTTCACCAGCCGAAGTAGGAGTGCTGGGTTTTAACTTCAATGTCTGTAATTTTATAGTTACCCTTTCCACTTAATTTGGGTCAGTATTAGTCCTGGAATTCAGCCTTATATCCTGTGCATCCTATAGGTAATGGCTTATTTTCTCAAATAAACTCAGGTTGTTCTGTTAGAAGCAGTACTTCTGAAAAATATAGTAACAGGCAAAAGTTATAAAGCTTTACAAGGAAAATATAAAATCAAGATAATAAGAGCAAAATAATTAGTTTATGTAATAACTTTGAACAAGGAAACCTGATCTCTAAAATCATGCTGATGTATATTTGATATCTATTTTGCCTCCACAAAGGTCTACAAACTTATCAACTCAATCACATATAAAAAACTTTACAAATTTTGCTTTCTTTTAAAATTCTTTTACTACCATACATACCTTCCATAATTTACCCAAAACTGTAGTTATTTATTGTATCTCTTATTTATTTTGAGATCATTATAATCCTTACCTCAAAAATCTATCTTTTGAACATAACTATAATTGAGCTTAAGTCTAGCCTACTTTGGAGTTATCCTAACATGGAGTAGGGTGAAAGAACCTAATCTCAGGTGAAGTGGTACTCTTTTTTTTTATTGAGAGATTTATTATAGAACGACCATACAAGTTTTTTAAAAAATAATATAAAATGTGTATAGATTCTGGATATTAGAATTACCCCCAGGAGTGCCCCCCCAATTACCCACCCTTATCCCTCCCTTCCCCTTCCCACAATATCTTTAAAAAAGTATTATGATGTATAACATTACACCTTATCTGGATTTAACACATGATACTAGACCAACTTTCTCACTGGCCAGGGTCTGAAAAATCTTAGATAAAGTATTTTATTTCTGAAGCTGATCTTTGCCTCTTTTTTAAAATATCATTTTACAAACTTCTCATATATTATTTTCTGAGTCTATATGAATATCAGTTGGAACAATATAACATTGCATCTTAAACATGAATTAGACAAAAGCTAAGAGAGCTCCTAACTTTATTTTTTGTGTGGAAAAAGTGGCAAAATATTTCCATGTTCCATATGGTCAACTTTTCAACAAATCAGGCTCTATTATCTTCCAAAAATACATTTAAATTCCCATGCCAGTGTAAAGAGTATCATAAAATCTTTATATGTGACTTAGTGATAAGTTTTATTTTATCCAATTAAAAATATCAAATAACATAAATAAATCCCTAATTAAATTATTTGTTTTTATATAAGTCTGAAAGACTATTGCTACAGTCTTTAGTTTGAAAACCATCAGCGTAATAAAGTGTTCTTCTAAGCTCTCAGATGTATACGTATCTCTAGTAACATATGTTTAAGGTGTCAACTATGTTGTAATAATCTAAAATAATAGTTGTTTATTTCACCAGTTATGATGTAATTGTTTAAAAGGCATTAAAACAGACATAAGCCCTAATTTCTAACAGACACAAGAAATTATCTTGATAGATATGCATAGATCCATGTTTTGGATTTTGTTTCATATCAGTACATTAAAATTCAACCTTAGAAAATCCCTTAAATAATTTTGACTGACTGTCCTAAATATAGCCAACTTAAACACCTATATAAACGTCTTGAAGCTTATTTTCCATGAACCTTCTGCAACTGACTTAGACATTCTACAGTTTGTTTAAATCCTCAGTTTCTTTTATCTTGGAGTTGAGCCCAACACTATTACTTCAGCATAAAAAAACATGTCCTCATTCAAAAACATTTATTATCCCTTTCAATTTTCTGTACTAAAATATATTTATATACCTATAACTTTCTTATATCTCTATTTTTAAAACATTTCTTAAATTCATATTCTGAAACAATTCTTATGAAATTTATGATTTTAGACAAATTATTCCTTTGTTGAAATACTTCATACTTTTTACAGTATTTTAATTAAAACTCATCTGATACTTTTTGTATCAGCATATACTCTTCGCATATAGAATTACACTTTTTAGAATTTTAACTCTTAATAACCTTGCTTTTAGTATAGATCCTGAAGCAAAGCAAATTTAAAACTATTTTTCTCCATTTATCCACTTATTAAAAGCACATTTAATGGGCCCAAATACATGTTGCCTTTCAGAATTTCCGAATTCGAGTACTTAAATTTAATTTAGCAGTTGATATTTTAGTATCTTAGCTTTGAAATTAATCAGACATCTTCTCTAACAAACACATTTATAGATGTTTATCCCATTTATGTTACATCTTATGTACCCATCTCTAACTTAGGTTAACTATGAAAACCAAGGTTTCAGACAAGTCTATTTAACACTTTGAGTCAGTTCTTTATGTCAGGGAAAAATCTTTAAAAGGAATGGACATTACACTTTATGTATATTTTATTCATTTAAGATAGTCTTCCATTTAGGAGGGAATCATTGTCATACAATCAAGAACAAATGTGTAATGACAGAGCAAGTCAAGGCTCATGCCATTCCATGGTTTCAAACCTTGGGTTCCTCATGATTCCATGTTTCCCCCTACTTAACCCCTGTGTTAGTTGGACTTCTCATGGGAGTTGAAGGTTCCCCACTAGATTGATTCTCCCATACTCCCTCCCTCCAGCCTCCTTGATATCTTTCCTATTCCCTCCCCGCTCCCTGCCAACCTCTCTTCATCCCCTAGCATCATAGGTAAGGTTCCCCCTGCTCATGTAAAAATTCATACATGTTGAGGTTATTATTAACTTAGCCATCTTCATACTGTTTCTGATTGTATTCTAGCTTCCACAAATGAGAGAAAACTTTCGGCCCTTAAGTCTCTGAGTTTGGGATATTTCACATAGCACAATTCTTTCCATCTCCATCCATTTGGCTGCAAATGCCATGATATTGTTTTCTCTTTTAGCCAAGTATAATTCCATTGTACTCGTCAAATGAGAGACATCTGGGTTGGTTCCATAGTTCAGCTATAGTAAATTGAGCTGCAATAAACATTGATGGAGCTGTGTCTCTATAAGATGCTGATTCTAGCTTTTGGGGGAAAATACCCAGGACTGGGATAGTTGGGTCATAAGACTCTTCCAGCCCTAATTTTTTGAGGAGTCTCCACACTGCTTTCCAGAGTGGCTGTACCAGTTTGCAGTCCCACCAGCAATGTGACAGTGTTCCTCTTTTCCCACAGCCCCTCCAGCATCTGTCATTATTCGTATTCATTTTTGCCACTCTGACAGGAGTGAGGTGGAATCTCAATGAAGTTTTGATTTGCATTTCTCTGATTGCTAGTGATGTAGAGCATTTTCTCATATGTTTATGGGATTTTTGGACATTCTGCATTGAGAAATTTGTTTTTAGTTCTGTAGCCCATTTATTGATTGGATTATTTGTGATCTTGATGTTTAGCTTTTTGAATTCATTTTATATTCTCAATATTAGCCCTCTGTTTGAGTTGTAGAAGGCAACTATATTCTCCCATTGTGTAGGTTCTGTCTTGACACTGTTGACTAAATCTTTATCTGTGCAAAAGCTTTTTAGTTAAATTGTATCCCATTCATTTATTCTTGACTTTAATGCTTGCACCATGGGAGTCTTGTTAAGAAAGGCAGAGTTGACTCCTACGTCATGTAGTGTTGACCCTACTTCTTCTTCAAGCAATTGTAAAATTGCTGGTTTAATTTCCAGATCTTTAAACCATTTTGATTTAATTTTTGTGCAAGGAGAGCGGTAAGGATCCAATTTCAGTTGTCTACATATGGCTGTCCAGTTTGTCCAACACAATTTGTTGAACTGGCTATCCTTCTTCCACTCTATGGTTTTTGCCCCTTTTATCAAATATCAGATGGTTAAAGATATGGGGGTTCATCTCAGAAACTTCTGTTCTGTTCCACTGTTCTTCAGTTCTGTTTGATGCCAATATCATGCTGTTTTTTTACTATAGCCCTATAGTATAGTTTCAGGTCAGGAATTGTGATACCTCCTGCTTCCTCTTTCTCACTGAGTAATGTTTTGGCTATTCTGGGTCTTCTATTATTTTATACAAATTTGAGAATTGCTTTTTCTATATCTGTGAAGAATATCATTGGTATCTTGATGGGGATTGCATTGAGTCTGTATAAGGCTTTGGGTAGAATGGCCATTTTGATTATATTGATTCTGCATAATCAAGAACATGGAATGTTTTCCCATCTACTCAGATATTCTGCAATTTCTTTTTTTAATGTCTGATAATTTTCATTGTTGAGGTTCTTAATATCCTTTGTTAGATTGATGCTCAAGTATTGTATTTTATTTTTTGAGGAGATTGTGAATAGGACAGAGTGCTTAATTCCTTCTTCAGTGGAATTGTTGCTGGAGTATAGGAAAGCTAATGATTTATGAGTGTTGATCTTATAGCCAGCCACTTTGCTTAAATCTTTTATAAGCTCTAGGAGTCTTCTGTTGGAGTTTATTGGATATTCTAGGTATAGGATCATGTCATCAGCAAATAGAGACATCTTGACTTCCTCTTTTCCTATTCAAATTCCTTTGATTCCCTTCTCTTGCCTAATAGCTCTGGTTAGGGTTTCAAGGACTATATTGAATAAGAGTTGTGAAAGTGAACATCCTAGTCTTATTACTGAATTCAGTGGAAATGTTTTCAGTCTTTCTCCATTAAGCACAATGTTGGCTATGGGTCTATCATAAATGGCTCTTACAAAATTGAAGTATCTTCCTTTGATCCCTATCTTCTCCAGAGTATTGAGCATAAATGGGTGCTGGATTTTATAAAAGGCCTTTTCTGCATCAATTGAAATGATTATGTGATTTTTATTTTTAATTCTGTTTAAATGGTGAATTACACTTATTGATTTGCATATGTTGAACCAGTCCTGCTTTCCAGGTATCAAGCACACTTGATGGTGATGTATTATTTTCTTAATGTATTTTTGGATCCAGATAGCTAGGATTTTATTAAGGATTTTAGTGTCAATGTTCATCAGGGAAATTGGTCTGTAATTTTCTTTTCTTGATGTCTTTGTTGGGTTTTGGTATCAGTGTAATATTTGCTTCATAAAAAGTATTTTGGAATGTTCCCACCTTTAAATTTCATGGAAGAGCTTGTGGAGGATCAGTGTTAATTCTCTGTAAAGGTCTGGTAGAATTCTGCTGTGAATCCATCAGGTCCTGGGCTTTTCTTTTTTGGAAGGCCTTTGATTGCTGATTAAATTTTGCTACCTGAGATTGGTTGGTTTAGAATTTCAATGTCCTCTGGTGTTAATTTGGGAATGTCATATGTGGCCAGATATTTGTCAATTACTTCCAGATTATCAAACTTGGCAGAGTATAATTTTTCAAAATAAGTTCTGATAATCTTCTGGATTTTGGTTGTGTCAGTGGTGATATCTCCATTTTCATCTTTGATTTTATTGATTTGCTTCACTTCATTTTTCCTTTTGGTGAGGTTGGCAAGGGGTCAATCTTACTTATTTTTTCAAAGAACCAACTCTTCGTTTTGTTGGATATTTATATTGTTTTTTATTCTCAATTTCATTGGTTTCTACTATTTCCTGTCTCCTATTAGGTTTGGGATTGGTTTGTTCCTCTTTTTGCAGGGATTTGAGTTGGAGCATAAGTATTTATTTGGGCTCTTTCCTGATTTTTGATGAAGGCACTCAGTGCTATAAATTTCCCTGTTAAGAAAGCTTTCATAGTATCCCATAGATTTCTATATGTTGTTTCATCATTCTCATTCATTTCCAAGAATTTGATTTCTCTTCCCAATACTTCTTTTATCCAATCTTTGTTTAAAAGGTATTATTCAATTGCCAAATATTTGAGTAATTTCTGTTATTTTTCTTGTTAATTGCTAAGATCAAGGCATTGTGGTCTGACAGGATACATAGGATTATATCAACTTTTTTGTATTTGTTAAGGTTAGCTCTGTGGACTAGTATGTGATCTATTTTGTAGAAGGATCATGAGTTTCTGAGAAGAAGGTAAACTCAGCTGATTTAGGATTGAATATTCTGTAAATGTCTGTTAAGTCCGGTTGATTAGTAGGGTAGTTTAGGTTAGAGATATCTTTGTTGAACTTTTTCTTTGATGATCTGTCTGTTGTCAATAATGGTGTATTAAAGTTCCCCAGTATTATTGTGTTGAGATTGATGAGGGGTTTACTGTCCTTGGGTATTTTTTCCATATATTTGGAAGGTTGTAATTAGGGGCATAAATGTTAACTATCGTTATGTCTTCATGATGTATTGTACCTTTTACTATGTTACAGTGACATTCTTTGTCCTTTCTGACTAGTTTTTGGTCAAAATTAATTTTATTGGATATTAGGATTGGAATGCCAGCTTGCTTTTTCAGGCCACAAGCCTGGTAGATGTTTTGCCAACCTTTCACCTTCAGTCTGTGTCTATTTTTGATTGTGAGGTGTGTCTTCTGAAGGCAGCATATCATTGGATTTTGTTTTTTGATCCAGTGAGCCAATCTGTGACTTTTAATTGGGGCATTGAGTTCATTCACATTCATAGTTAGAGTAGTTTTGGGAATCTGGATCCCTGACAATGTGACTGTTGCTGTGTTTTGCACCATCTTGGACATTTTTTGGTGTGTATTGTGGTTATTGATTTTCTTCTGTCTAATGGTTTTGGAAATTGATAGCATGATCTTCTGGATGAAGTATGTCTGAGAATTTTCTGTAGTGCAGGCTTTGTTTTCATGTATCTTGCTAGCTTGAATTTATCATTGAAGTATTTAATTTCCCCATCACATTTAAAACTGAGTTTTTTTAGAGTATATTATCTTTGGCTAAAAATTGTTTTCTTTCAATGTTTGAAAAATATCATACCATGCTCTCCTGGCCTTTATTATCTGATCTGAGAAATCCATCATAATCTAATTGGTCTGCCTCTGAATGTGATTTGTGTTTTTCCCTAGCCAATTTTAGGATTCTCTCCTTCATTGGTCTGTTATTCATTTTAAAGATGATATGTCTCTGTGAGTTTCTCATTTGGTTCAGTCTGTTTGGTGTCCTATAGGCATCTTGAATTTGATTTTCTGGGTCAATTCCGATATGGGGAAAATTCTCCTTGGCGAGTTCATTTAGTAGGTTCTTAATGCCCCTTGTTTGTTGTTCAGTGTGTTCTTCAATTCCAATTACTCTCCAGTTATTTCTTCTCATTTTGTCAAATATTACTTGGAAGTTCTGTTCATGTACAATAAGTTTCTTTTCTTGTCTGTAGTTCTTGAACTCAATGTTGTTCAGCCTATCTTCATCATCTGATGTTCAATCTTCAAGAGCTGAGGTTCTATTTTACATTGAGTTTACTCTTGTATTAGTATCTTCCAATGAGCTTTTGATTGATTGACAGTATTTTTCAATTCTAAGAGGTCTGCTACATCTCTTTTCAGGATGTCTGTCTCATTATAGGTGTGGCCTCCATCTCTTGAAATTGTTCTCTTGTCTCTTTGTGTAAGTGGTCTCTCATCTTCTGAAATTGTTCTCTAATCTCTGCTTAGTTCTTCTTTCAATTCTTCGATTGAGTTACTAATCATAATGTTGATACATTTTTCTAGGTTTTCATCTGGGACCCTGACCATGGCTTCCTTGGATGTGGAGCTAGGGGGTTGAGGCAGAGGATTGTTTCCCCTTTTCCTCATTTTCAGTTACAGGGAGTGTGACTTGAGGTCTGACAGTGAATAATTCTCTTGGGGGCTTTGTCACTGGTATTGGAGCTTCTTAACTCTTTGATTATTTGGATTGGGGTACAATTTGGGTAGCACAGATCATTGGCTGTCACCCCAATCCGTGAAGTGTCATGAACATTTAGGTTTTCCAATGCCTCCAAAGATAGGGGTTAGAAGTCAATAAGTACAACCAATGCATACAACAGACACTGTCATCTGAAGTTATTACAGTGTAAAATTATCATCTATTGGAACAATCAGATTAGCAGTTTTCTACCATGAGAGCTCTAACACTGTACTTAGATAACAAGCAAATACCTGTTTTCAAGCATGATATTTTCTTCCATTTAGAAGGGCCTCTGTATGAGGTAGAAAAACTATCTAGAGAGCAGAGAATGAGGTAGGAAGGTAGTGTGCACCCTGTGACTTAGATTATATATCTACAAGGTAGTATATTGATGTAGGCTTTTCTATTAAGAGTAAAGAAAAGATAGAAATGTGAAGAGAGGGGAGTAAAGATTTCAGTGACAGAGACCAGAATACAGTTTAGGAATTGACAGAGTAAAGGGAAGAAGAGGGTAGTATAGAATGGGAATCTCTTCAGCTCAAGGAGACTGAGGACTAGTTTGCTATAATGTACTTCCCCAGGTCAAACCCCAATGCTAAGGGTACAGTGGTCAAACTCAAGAGGTTACAGTGACAGTAAAAGCCAACCGCATAGACTCACAAACAAACAAACATACGTCAAGAAGCACCAATTTCAATAATGAGAACAAAAAAAAAAGGAGTTGGGAGGGTTCTGAATTATTACAACCGAGGTCAATATGCACTGGGGTTTCAAACAATCACTTTCCCTGTTTCCTTGGAGAACAGACTTCAGGGCCACACAATTTGCACCCTTGGGTAGTGTAGTGTCTGCCTGTCCAAACTCCTGTCCCTCTTCAGCCAGGGGTCCAGGAGCCACTGGGAATATTGTGAGTCCTGGTGTAGTTGTATGGGACTTACTGTACCAATGAGAGTGGTCTGCGTGGAAGCCCTGTCCTACTTGGAGACCACAGGACCTAAGAAATGGCATCTGAACAGGGATTTGGGTCCAAAAATGGAGAAGGGCATCAAGTCCAGGCTTCCCCTTTTGTTTATAGGTGCCAGAGGCTGACACTAGTCTCTGGCCTTACCTGCGGGTTTCATGCAGAGTCTGGCCTGCAGCCAGAGACCTCTCTGGCTGAATGGGTTCTATTGAGCAGAGTTCTGGTCACAGACTCCTCCCACAGTTTGGTCATGTAAGGAAGGGGGGTGGGAAGCCTCAAGACCAGAAGGGAAGGTCTGCCTGTCTCACACAGCCCCCAGGGCAGACAGTCAAAACACTGAGTATTTGGGGCCTCTCCCCCAGACTGAGCTCCCTAATCTGCACTGCAGCTATTGAATTTGGTTTCACTTTTGACAATGCAATGACCTGTACCACCCTCTGGGAGGAATCAAGATGGCGGTACCATCCCCCTTCTTCATGGGATCAGATCTAGGTTCTCTGATTTGTATATAATAAAGCATCTCTAGAGCCACTGCTGCTGCCACTGCTGCTGACAGAGAGGACAAGGATCCCGAACCCAAGTTCTGATGAACACTCACAACTGTGGCTGAGTTATTTTGATTGTGCGCAGGTTTCTCCCCTCCAGGCTAAAACCCCTCCTGCTGCCAGCTGGGAGCTGGCCACAGGGATTAACTAACAACTTTATTACTTCTCCATGATATTAAACTTCCTTCCTTAGATGATAATGACTTTGGGAAGGAATTCACCTACCTCAGAGAAAGGCACTTTTACCACCATGTGTGTCCTGCATTCAAGGATTGATTTCTGAATCAGCATGGCTGGGCTGGGCTTCCCCCACCACTGCCACCTCTGAAAATCAGTTTTTCAATACTTGGTATTTGTGGACATTACACTTTAAACATTACATAGAAACTAATCTTTTCTTGATCAGTTGCCTCTTATAAGATTAGAAATTTCAAAGACATCTTTACTCTTACCAATGTAAATTTATCCTCTAGAAATTAAAATAGAATCTGTCGTAGATTTTTACAGCATGACTCAGACTTGGGGTGGGAGTGTACAATTGAGAATAGAGTCTAGCAGCCCTGATGGCTGCTGAAGTCAAAGGTTCAGGCAGCCACTCATCCTCCATAGGGACAGAGTTATTCCACCACTACCAGCTTATTTTCGTCCTTAGGATTCGCCAAAGGAAAAGACCTCTTTTCTTTTCTG
This sequence comes from Aplodontia rufa, assembly GCA_004027875.1. NCBI lineage: Eukaryota > Metazoa > Chordata > Mammalia > Rodentia > Aplodontiidae > Aplodontia > Aplodontia rufa. The sequence goes on along the minus strand of PVKS010026308.1, from coordinate 15,538 downwards.
ATACACCTGAGAATTAACCTTTGAATAGTTGGCCTCTGAATACAGGCAGCATGTAAAAACCTCCAGTTAGACAAAAAAAAACTAATCAGAACAAAAGATGTTATTTTAAGTGCACAGAACCAAAGGTAAATTCACTAGGAAAAACGTGAGTTTAGCAAAAGGCAGAAGCTTTGAAAAAAGTGATATGGCCATATTCACTCTAGTATAGAAGCACATGGAACATTGCTACTATACCAGAGTGCACTTTTTGGCCAGATTAGGGTCAATATTTAAAGAATATTTAAAGATATTTAAAGAATGTGAGAGCCCACAAACTTCTCAGGAAAAAGTTCTTAAGGGGGAAAAAAGACATATATATGGGATCTTTCTACTTTCCTTCTTTTACCTGAGGTACAGAATTTTTATTCCCCATTATCAGTAGGTTCCTGTAACATTTTCCCTGTGTTTTCAACCACCTGGCCTCTTACTGGAGATTTCTTGTACATCCTGAGCTCCCTGTGTGCTCAGTCCCCTCTACTGGAGATTTCTAACACATCCTGAGCTCTCCATTCATCTGTCTCTGGACATTTTCTTCACAGGAGAACAGAACCATGGGACTGGATTCTGCACTCACTTCATGCCCAGGACACACCTTGGTCAAACACACTTAACTCACGAAAAATTCCCAACCACCAGCACAGTGCGCCTAGTCCAGTTTTCCTACCTTGGTTTATGAATGAATTCACCTGGTTGTTGATGCCTGGTGTTTTTGTTTTTGTTTTTGTAGCATCACTTCCACTACCCTCCAAATAATAGCCTCAGGTCTTTTCTTTGGCCCCTGTGTGGAATGGGACTTCCAGGGAGAGCAGGCCACCAAATGTGGGGGGAGGTGGGTCTCCTCTCCATTGGAGTTCTACTGCTTGCAGGCACAGAGATCCTAGACAGGTCCCCAGGTAGTGAGAAACATGCTCACCTGTTCAAACCCAAAGAATAGACCGAGAGAAACAGGTACAGAGAAAGGCAGGCTTTTAATGATGGTCTTACAATATTGGTGGCTGGGTGAATGGCCACTCCCCAGAACAGGAACCAGCAGCATATTTTATTCATTCCCTAGAGCACAAGGACCCTCCCTGGTTCTCATTGAACAAGTATCATTGGGCACACAGTCTTCCCACATGTTGCCTAGGTTTTCTGTCTCCTATTAGGTTATTTTTTAAAATTATCTTTATTTGTCCCCAACTCCTTTTGTTCTTTTGTGGCCTTCTGGCTTGTGGGTACATTTTGGCTTGTACTCAGTTCATCTTCAAGCTGGTCCCTTCTCCCTCATCTCCTGTCTGTCAAGGGCTGTGACTCTGTCATATTCATGTATTCACAGCTGGTAACCATTTGTTCTGTTTCCTCTTTGACTGAGTTTCTTACATCCTCAGGAATCTTACATTAAAAGCTAAGTACTATATGGGAATAATCAATGAGGACAGAACTTGGAAAAGGAACAAGGAGGTGTTTTCAACCAGATGTTTTGTTATGGAAATGGCTGCCTAGAAAAACAGCCACTTCCTCTGTTACCCCATTATTAACATAGACACCTGCCCATAGTAGAGACACAAATACCAGACACCCACTTTCCTAGCTTCCCTTGCCACCAGGACACCTGGTCTCAATAGCTATGGTCAGTAAGCCGTGAGGCAGGTCATCAGGGAGAATAAGGTGGGAGGCTCCTAAGGAAAGACTAATGACTCATCCCAGCACCCACTCCCTTATATTACCTTGCAGTAGATCCCTGTTTAGCTGTCCATGTAACCATGGGAGTAGTTTTCATCCAGGAGGAAGTGTTTGACCATTAATTTGATGCCCATGAATGTAACATAACAGGACAGATTGCCTAGCAGTTTCCCAGGATCTTCCCTGAGACACAGCACATGATCCCTACTCAGGCTTGGGGCTAAGATCAAGTGAAGAGACAGCACACTGCACTCTTTGCCCTCTTGCTTTTCTCTTTCTCCACCTGACACTCATATAGCAGATGTCACCATCTTGGACCATGATTTCAAGTCCAGCTGTGGTGGAGAAAATGGCAGAATGAAGGTGAACTGATGTCCCATACCAGCCCTGCTCCACCTGTGTGGAACTTCACATGAAGATAGGTGGCCCCTTGTCTCATTTAAGCCATGTCACTGATGCCTACATAAATCTGCAGAACACAGACCTTCTCCTGTGCTCCCTCCCTGGGCACTCAAAGCAAGTCCAGACCTCTGCTCCTGGACAGGCTGTGTGACAAGGAAACCATTATTGTCTCATAATTTTTAGTGAACTATTCATTATTTTCAGCCCAAAGCATTCTAAATAAGGGATTGATGATTGGGGACCAGAAAACAGATCAATGGGATAAACTAGAACCCAGACAGACCTGGAAGACACTGTCTTGGGTAATAGAGCTGGAGCAACAGACCTGCCACCTGGGGAAGTTAGAGTCCCACCTCAACAACTGAAAAAAGAAAAGGTCACAGATAGACTAAGATGAACATGTAGAACACCGAAGACTGCATAGAAGAACATTCCCATAATCTTGCAATAGAGAGGTTTTTCTATAGGGTACAAATTCTAGAAGCAATAAAGGGAAATTTAAGCTTCTCCACAGTGGGGGATCCTACAGATGAAGTCAGTGGACAGTCACAAAACACAGACAACACCAGGGACACACAGGATAAGGAAGGGGACTCCCCAGCATGTGTCAGAGCACCACACAGCAAAATGTGAAAAGGAGTGGGGCAATGGGTGTAGCACAGAAAAAGACATTGCTCCAGGGGAAATGCAAATGGCCAATGTCAATGACTTATTAAGGGTGGGTAAAAAAACATGGCTACCATTAGGCTTTCTCACCAAGATTTCCCATGGGCCATGTTATGTTTTTAGTGTGTTGCCAAGGCCAGGTACCAGCTATCGCATGGTTAGTCAAGGTGGGCACACTCTGATTCAGTGCCCATACTCAAGGTCATAATCATCAACCTGTGAGCAAGCACCTGCTGGTTTAACCTGTTGGCATTGTGCCTTCTTTGTTTGAACTGTACATTAAAAAGGTCTATTGGAGAGAGGGGGGGGAAGCAAAATGGGACTGGCTTGGTGCTGACACTGGAGGTGGGGGATGGCTAAGGACGATGACCACCTCCAAAAAAAGGGTGAGAAATATTTTCCACCATGCCTCAGACCTTCACCTACTGGATCCTCAAAACTTGGTCCCCAGGCCTGAGCCTTACCTTCACCCTGACAGTTGGTGTAGTCAGCAAGATAGGGTGCAGGTACAAGATGCATCAACCCCAAAGAACAGGAGGGACCTGTAGCCACCAAGTAGCATGTGGAAGTCAGTTGCCAAGGTCATGTTAGCGTGGACTCCTGTGTAGAGTTGAGATATGGTGGATGGGTTCCCTGAGAGCACAGAGACTTCTGATTGCCCTGTGGTGAATATGGACCTGGTGGAGCAGACTGTGAACTGAGCAGCAGAGCCCAGGCCATGGCCCAAGGCCAAGGATGAAGATGGCAGTGGCAGTGCAGACAGGATGGAGAAATGGTCTGAGTAGCTCCACACACAGCCACTGAGGCCATGAGATAAATCTTTCTTACCACTTTGAGAGCAAAAAGTGATGTAACCAGACTGCCAAGATGAGGGAGTTGCAAGATAAGGAAGAAGTCTTGGGAGCCAGAGTATGGTTGCTGGAGAAGGATCTTCATGGCTTAAAATACCCCTCACCCTCTCCATGGTGCTGATGGAGCCTGAAGAGGAGGAGGACTGATGCTTGCAAGCCCAGCCAGTGGCAATGCAGAATTTGAAATAGCAACAGCTAGTGGTTCCAATGAGCAGCCACTGGCAGGGCCAGCCCAGGTAACAAAGTTCACCATGGTCTACCTGTCAAGTGGAGCTGGTAAACTTGGGAAAATAATTTAGACAGAGACCAAGAGAGCTCCTGACTGTTTTGTTGTTACGCCTACGAGATTTAAGAGTGCTGGGAGCCTACAGGGCCAAGACGGCCCATGTGCTACATGTCACTGATCCTGCACAACCTTGTGACTTAGGTGTGCCAGGATCCAGCTGGGGCCAAGAGATTTTAGGAGGTGCTAGGGCCTTTACCTATGTAGGTGAAGCAGAAACCAGTCCATACCTTGAAGGCAAGGCACCTATACCATCCAGTGTTTGGAGAACTGATGGCTCCAGCCCTGGCCAACTGCCTGTGTGGATGGTGGTAGCTGTGCAGTAGAAACAGATGCTGTCTGGTTTGGTTGTGGTATAAGACAAAATGGCAGTGGATGGTGGCTTTCTGGATAGTTATAGCAAATAAAGCATCTGGCACAGTGACATGTACTGACAGTTGTGCTGTTTTTGGAGCAAGAGCTCTGGGTGCCAAGCCACCAGGAACAGGTGACTGTAGGGCATGTTACTAACCATGCCCCCCAACTAGCTCAGGGAATGATGAAGAAGATGCTTGGTCTAGGGTAGTGTGGTTAGAGCAGGTGTCTTCCACTGACCTGGTGGCTTGGTTGCGCTGCTGCCTAAAGCATGTGATGTGTAAACTATGTGGAAAGTAGTCCAACAGTGGGGTCTGCCTTTAAGGTGGGATGCTCTGGTAGAGACTTGCCAGGCATGTGTGGTTTATATTCAGGAAAATCCCCACCCCCAACATCATGGAGCCACAGATGGCCAGGCAATGTGGAGACACAACCCTTTGACATGCTGGCAGGTTGACTACCTTGGCCCTCTACCAAAATCATGGGGCCCTGTCTTGGTGGCAGTGAGTATTGGCTACAGACTTCTTATTTGCCTGGCCCAGTGGTCAAGCAACTCAGTGTGCTACAATTCATGCCCTGACAGTGTTGGCAGCCATGTGTGGCCAGCCCATCATAATTGAAAGTGACCAAGGTGCTCATTTTACAGGTCAGGATGTGCAGCAATGGACAACTAATTACAGGTTCAATGGAAGCCGCATGCCCCATATCACCCACAGGCTGCAGGCATAATAGAGAGAAACAATGGCTGCTTAATCAAGGACTGGGGACTGCTGTTGACTCACCTTCTATGAAGGGTGGGCAGAGTGTCTGTGGGTAGTTATGAGAGCCCCAAATGAGTGTCCCTGGAGAGGGGTCCAGCTCCTGTGGAGGCTTTGCTGCATTGCACAGAAGCACCAACACAGCTCCAGCTGACAACAAAGGATGTTGTACTTAAATCTGGGTTTTGGAAGCAAAGGAATGTTCTTTTGCCTGCTCCCACTGGATTAAACAGGGGCAAACTGAAAGGGACATGGCTCTGGGCAATAAAGGCCCCTCACCTTCACTGCCTTCATGCATTGCCTCCATGGGGAAGAGATTTGGAGCGCGACTCCCTTGTGACACTATGGGTAACTAGTGAATAGCCCCCTAGGGAACATGTGATGTGGCTGGGTCTTGAAAATGGGACACACATTTTAAAGGATACATTTGTTATTTCCCTTTGGCCAGTTATGAGTCCCCAGTGCTGATGCACACAGAGCCTGCTGAAGTTCAGGGTCAAGCTAACTGTGGTATCACTACCCAGGGAAGCCACCACAGGCAGCCACTGTGCTTTCTCAGAATTCAAAGCTCCCAGATGGTCATGATTTACCTGTGCTAGTGCCCGTAAGTTCTCTGTCCTTTCATCTGTAGGTGTGTCCTTGCCAACACCATTGTGGACTCGGTACATACCTACGCCAGAGTAGCAAACGCCTCTGCCTGCTGGGGATGCACCACAGTGCATGGCCCTGTGAATCCAGACTCTGTCTCTGCACAATTGGACGTGGCTGAAAAAGACTTTTATTGCCCTCTCAATATGGGATGAAACTGGCAATGATTTTTAATAATCCTGGAGATAGGACTTGTTTTCTGGTTGTATGCTGTTGTGACTTGCTGTCTTTTGGTTGTGTGTTGTAGTTTGTATTGTTGTGGCCTACGAATGCCTGGGGTCACTGTGGAAGTCTTCAGACACAGATTGTACAGTGAAGAATCCTAAAGGGGTGGATTGTTGGAGCAGGCCCAAAATGGCTACAGTGGCCTTCTTACTGAGAATTCCAGTGGGCTACGTTGTGCTTTCTGTGTGTAGCCAAGGCTGGGAACTGGCTATCTCGTGCTTAGTCAAGGCCAGACACTCTGATTCGGTGTCTATGCTCAAGGTCATAAGCATTCACTTGTGAGCATGCACCCGCTGAGCTAACCTGTTTGCAGTGTGCCTTCTTAGATGAACTGTACATAAAAAAGGCCTACAGGAAAGACTCAGGGAGAGAGGTGCGGCTGCTGGCTGAGGGCTATGGCCACCTTTGAATAGAGATGAGGAATATTTTCCACCATGCCTTGCATCTTCTTTCACTTGCCAGATCCTCAGATCTTGGTCCTGGGCCTGAGCCTTACCTTTGCTCCAACCCTTATGAAAAAAAATGAGGTATGATACTGAATATGCTCACACTCAGTGAAGACAAATTCAATTTCAATGACTTGAACAAAATTGAAGGTAATGAATCCAACACGTATTTTATTCATAAGGTTGTCAAACATTAAACAGATTGATAATATACAGTTTTGGTAAGAATTTCATCTTAAATTGGCCATCTCATAGATCTCTTCAAACAAATTCAAAAGAAAATCTCAATTTTTCTTCCTTATATGTCCCTTAGCTGATTTATGGACTCTTCTGTTGAGCACCCAACACAGAACCCTGGAATGCATTTTCTCTGAACTTTCTTCTCCCTTCCTCACCATGTCTATCTCATTTCCAGTCACTACTGGCATCATGAAGGTGTGTTTAACAGTGGAAACATTGAAAAGAGGTTTAGCTGCATGTAGAGCAGTTTCATTCATGTGACATATGCTATGTGCACGTACAGGAAAACACAAGCGTGCATGTTAGGCAGAGAGCTCAGGGGTGTGACTCTACTTCCAGCACTTACCTATGAAGGCAGGAACCAGGAAGGGAGGAAGATAGGGAGGTTTGAGAAGGCTGCAGCCTTTCTATTTTTGCTCTTAAGTGTTTACTGATGTCTGCATGTGAATGTGCTCCTAAATGATTAGATAGAGAAGTCAATAATATTTACTGTTTTATGAAATACAACCTACACAGAAACCTATGGGTGTTATAACAGTCCCCAGTAACCACGCAAATCCATTCCTGTTTTATTTACCTGCTCTAAAGTATTTATTGCATATCTTTCTTACACTCTGTCTCTCTTTGCATCTGTTTCTCTCTCTCTTTCTCTTCCCCTCTTCCCCCTGCATAGACACCCCCAATATGTGTGGAATGTAGTGCAAATTCTTTATTTAAACAGCTCCCTCTTCAGGATTTATGGGTTGGATATAGATTTTCATTATTTACTGAGGAACAGCAGGGTGTTTCTGCCCCAGCTCAGTGACTCCTGGAGGAGACTGAGCAGGTAGGTGAGCAGTGCCAGAGGCGGGCTGGTTCATGTAGGTTGTGCCCACAGGCCTCCCCACACCAAGACACCAGGGAAATTCAGGGTGCTAGATGGCCTATTTCCCTGCAACCCAGGATCCTCCACCTTCTTCTTCTTCTTTTTTTTTTTTAAAGAAAGAAGGACAGTGAGAGAGAGACAGAATCAATTTTTTATTTAGTTTCTCACATGACTTTCGTTGCTCCCACACTTAATTGTGTACATGGGTGCTGGAATTTGAACCCATGTACTTGTGCATGCCAGGCAAGCACAGTAACCACTGAGCCACTGCGCCAGCCTGTCCTCAGCCTTCTTAAACAGTTGTGGCAAAATAAATATAAATTTTACCATTTTAACCATGATTTTTAGTGTACAGTTTTGTGGCATTGGAGAACAGTCACATTCTCGAGCCACCATCACCACCATCCATTTGTTTAACTTTTCATCTTCCCCATCTGAAGTTTCATGCCCATTAAAGAAAGCACATTACAAAGCTCACATAACCAAAGCAACATGGTACTGACATAAAGAAGTCACTTTGACCGGTGGAACAAAACAGAGAGCCCAGCAATTAACCCGTGTGTTTACAGTCAACTGATGTTCAAAAAGGCACCTAAACATACATTAGGAAATAGTGGTTTCTTTAACAAACAGTGCTGGGAAAATCCAATGTCCACATGCAGAAGAATGAAATTAGACCACTGTCTCACCATATGCAAAAGTCAAGTGGAAAAGCATCTAAGACTCCGGTATAAGAACCAAAAATATGAAACCATTAGAATGAAACAGGGGAAATTCTTCAGGACATAGAAATGACCCCAAAGGCACAGGAAACAAAAGAAAACAGACAGATGGGATCGTGTCAAACTAAAGCTTCTGCACAGCAAAAGAAGCCATCAAGAGTGAAGACAGTATGGGGGAAAATGTTTTCAAACTATTCGTCTGACAAGACATTAATATTCAGAATATATGAGGAGCTCAAAAAACACAACAGAAAATTTTCAATTAAAAATGAGCAAAAGATCTGAACATACATTTCTCAAAGTGATTGTTGAATTTGATTAATATTTTTAGTTTCAGCTAATAAGATGGCCCAAAGAAAAAGATGACACTTTGTTGTGTTATTTTGAAAGCCACATTCACTTAATTTTTAAATTGCCATTAAGCATATTTTCTTGCATTGATTGACTACTGGTGTTTTGGTTTTTTATTTTTTAATGAATATTCAGCACTCATTTTGAACATAGATGCATTCAAGGAGTTTAACTGAGCAGGAGCAGTGGCTCAGTGGTTAAGTGCTTGCCAGGATGCAAGTTTGAACCCCAGCACCACATACGCAACAAAGTGTTGGAGCAACAAAAGCCACATGACAAACTTAAAATTGATTCTCTCTTTCCGCCTCTCTCTCACTCTCCCTTTCTTTAAAAAAAAAAAAAAAAAAACTTTAACTCTTACCTTCCTACTCTGTAAAAATTATCATAAGCAGAAATTTAGGAAAATGAAACTTGACTTGGAATGAAAATACCAACTTGAGGAAAACAAGGTATACAGAAAGCACTGCGCTGAGCGATGAATTCAGAGACAGGACTTCCAGGAGGGTGCAGTGAGGGCTGCTATACACTGAAGCCTTCAGAAAGATAACAAAAACACCACGAAAATTATCTAGGCCAATTCAGAATTCCTGAAACTTAGAAGATCAAAGAAGGTCAGCTGCTTTTCAGCAAGGCGGGTGAAATTAAATTTTGGACAGTCAGAGACAGAGACTCAGAAATTTGGGTGAATTGAACAAAGAAAGAGCAGGAGCACCTGGGAGCCAAGCTGTTTGTGGCAGCAGCTGCAGCCAGCAGTGCTGGCTCACTGCAGAGGGGAGGGTAACCCACAGAGAGAAGCATGATGGAACCTGTAGATCCCAAAGGCAGCCGGAATCTAGCTGATAGAATGACTGTTCAGCAAACTGGTGCTTGAAGCATGCTCTGTGATTCTCGAATGGCAAGTAGAGGGCTGAGGCAGGAGCCATCTGAAGGAGTTGGTGTCTCAGGGGCTGCTGTGGGGTCCTAGATCATAGCAACTGCCACCCTCTCCCAGCTATGCCTACCATACGTCCTGGGGTGTACCAAGCAGAGTGCGAGGGAAACAGGCACAGAGAACTTTATACCCAGGAGGACTCAGGTCAGAAAAATGGAGGGGAGGGCAACTCACTTTCCCTTTGAGTCATGTAGATCACCTGACAGCTGAAGAGGGTTGGGAAACTGAACAGGCTGGTGTGATTATAGTCAATGACTAAACCCCCATTTGACTTCTGGACCCTTAAAGTGAGTTTTGCATGGACAGTTGCAGGGCACATAACGTAATTTTTACAAAGTCACAGGTGTCCCTTGAGGTATCGTTAAGATATATGTACAGATATTGGGACTAGATAATCCTACTAGCAGGGCAGCAGACTGTGGACTGTTGGCTCCACTGCCCCATGAGAATTCTTGGGAGGATCCTTGGATCCAGACACCCAGCAGAAATGGAATCTTCTGGGCCCAGGGGTGTGTTGATCTAATTTCTCCGGAGCAGATACCACCCAGCAAAACCCATGAGGCCTGGTTGGATCCAAGCCCCACCTGCCATAACTTCCCTCATAGAACTCTGCAGCAGTCCCACCCTGGGAGTGGGTTGATCTGATCTGTTTGGACAAAATTCCAATTGAGGATACTTCCCATTCCATCCATCTTACACTGGTGAGAAGGAAGCAGAGCTATTTGAGCCACCTTTAGGCTTAGGCCACCCTAACTGATGCCAGTTTGATACAAGTTGGGTTTGTGTCACCTGGAGTTGATGAATGAAACCAAGGGAAGCCAAGGCAAGCAGAGTAGACAGATTTTACTGAAGAAAAGGACTGGAGTAGTTGCTTGGTGGTTATGGCACTTGCCTGGCTTGTGTGAGGACATGGGTTTGAACCCCAGCATCATGTACACAACAAAGTATCAGAGCAATGAAAGCCACATGAAAAACTAAATAAAATCGATTCTCTCTTTCTCCCTCTCTCTCACTGTCCCTCTCAAAAAAGAAAAGGAAAATAATAGAGAGAAGCTCTTTCCGATGGGAAAGGGGATAGAGCTGAAGAGGGGGTGTGACTTGCCCTTTTTATAGATTCAAAACCGTTGCTTTCCCTCCCCATGCCTAGGGGTGTTGATGCAGGAGTTCTGGTTTGATCTTGTCTTTGGTCTGTGCCTGTCAGCATCTTTATCAGCAGAAGGAATTCAGCACCTTCATCTGTTAGCAGAGGAGAGGGTCTGCATCCAGACCATCCTTGCTAGCAGAGGAGATGTCAAATTGATATGTGCATCTGTTCATTTGGAGCAGAAGATGCTCTTTCAAAAAAAACCAATTTTCTCTTAATCAACCCAAAATTCCAATGACACTGATTGCCTTTTTCACCTGGCTCACAACTGGCAGCTCAGTGAGCAAAACCAAAGATAAAGGGGGTCTTTTGGTGCCAGGCACCAGGCATTCAGGATTCCTTTGGGTAGGTTCCCCATCCAGAGAAGCCCCCACTCAGCTGAAGGACTGGCCTGGTCCCCTTCTGGGCCAGGCCCCAGCACATGCCCAGGGCTGGCTAGAGGAGGATCTCTGCACAAAGTAGCCCCTGCCTACCTGAAGCCTGTGTGCCAGTCTAGGCCTCTGTTGGTCCTGGCCAGCAGGTACTCAGGACACTCCCTGAGTAGGTTCCCCATCTGGAAAAGTTCCCACCCAGCTGAAGGACTGGTCCAGGCCTCTTCTGGCCCAGGCCCCAGCACACGCCCAGGACAAATTGGAGAAGCATCCCCCCTTGGAGCAGCCCCCAGACATGGCTTCTTCTGGTCTGGGCCTGGCAGGTGCCCAGGTCAACCCAGGTTCCAATCTGCAACCTTGAGTCTAGATCTAAAAGGTGGATAAAAGCAAGGATTTAGGCACAAGCAGTGTGGAAGGTGATCATCAAAGAGGTAGTGTCTGATCTTATACTTTGACTTGTAAGGAGAAACCACCTGGAGATGTGCCTATCTTCCCTGCAGGGAATCTCAATTCAGAGAGCTAGGAAAAGCTCTTCAAAAATTAAGAATCAAACTAGGAGAGGTTCACCTCACACCCACAACTCCCCTAAAAAGGACACCACAGAAGGGACCAAAATGAAAACCTTGAAAAAAATCATCAATGATCTGATTACTAAAAGGAACAATGGACTAAAAAAGATATAATGAAGAGACTAAGTGAGAAAAGAGATGAAAACTCTATTATCAAAGAAAAAGACATACTAAAAAGGAAGTAACACAGCTAAAATCTGAAGTCAATGACATCAGAGAAACTATGGAAGAATTTAACAATGGACTAAGTTCTATAGAAAACAGAACCCAGGCTCTTGAAGAAAGAACTTCTGACAAAGGTAAGGCAAAGCAAGCTTGAGTGCATGGATGACCAAAAAGAAAAAACACAGAACACAAACAGAATTTTCAAAATATCTGGGATGAAATTGGAAGAAACAATATAAGAGTAATTGGGATACAGGAAGAAATCGAAACCCAGATGAATGGTACAAGGAACATTCTCAATGAAATAAAGAAAATTTTCCCATATAAAAATAGAGTCATATATGCTAATCAAGGAAGCCTATAGGACACACATTGGGATAATCCAACATATTCAAAATCTACAACAGGGAAATCAAGGAAAGAATATTAAAAGCTGCAAGGGCGAAACACCAAATCACAATCAGAGGTAAACTAAGGATCTCTTCTGACTTTTCAGCTCAGACTCTGGAAGCAAGAAGATCTTGGAAGACAATCTTTCAACGTCTGAATGACCACAACATGCAGCCAAAAATACTATACCCAGCAAAACTCAGCTTCAAATTTGAGGGGCAAATAATTTTGATCTTATCTTTTTTATGATAAGATCAAAATTGCAGCATTCATGAACAGAAAACCAGCATTACAAAGAATCCTCCAGATAAAATCCAGATAGAAGAACATCAAACAATCTTCAAAACCCACAAACAGAGGAAATTCAATAAAGGAACATGCTGTTAATAGACAAAAAAGATTATGGTTATGACTACTAATAAAACACAATGACTATGAACCACAACCACATAACTCTTCTAACATTGAATGTGAATGGTTTGAACACACCAATCAAAAGACACAGATTAGCATATTGGATTTAAAAAACACAGAAATGTGCTGCTTACAGGAAATCCACATTACAGACAATGGCATCCACAGAAGGAGAGCAAAAAGATGGAAAAAAATTGACCAGGCATATGGCCTAAGAAAGCAAGCTGGAATTTCAATTCCTATCTGTGACAAAGTAGATTACAAACATAAACTAATCAGAAGAGATAAAGAAGGCCACTGCATCCTAGTAAAGAGAACAACACAGCAGAACAATATAACCATAGTAAATATATACACTCCAAACACCAATGCCCCCAAGTATGTGGAAAAATTACTCCATGACATAAAACCACTTGTGGACCTCAATATGATAGTACTGGGAGATTTTAATACTCCTTTATCATCAATAAACAAATCATCAAAGCAAAAAAATAGTAAAGATTTCTCCCGTCTAAACAACACCATAAATCAAACATACTTAACAGGCATCTACAGAACATTCCACCCCAAATTGGCTAAATTTACCTTCTCAGCAGCACATGGATGCTTCTCCAAAATAGATCATATTCTAGTTCACAAAGGAAATCTCAGCAAATATAAAAAGGTAGATATTTTTCCATGTATCTTACCAGCATGACTCTAGCAATTAACAGCAAAAATCATCACAGAAAACACACAAATGCATGAAGACTGAATAACACCATGTTAAATGAAGAATGAATCCAAGAGGATATGAGAACAGATATTAAGGAATTATTGGAAGAGAATGAGAATGAAGACACAACATATCAAAATCTCTGGGCCAGTATGAAAGCATCAATGAGTGTGATGCCATTAAATTAAAAAGCCTTTACTCAGCCAAGGAATTGGTCAAAATAGTCAACAGACAACCTACAGAATAGGAGATACTCTTGGCCTGTGATTCCTCTGTTGGGGACTAATATCCAAAATTTGTAAAGAACTCAATAAACTTAATACCAAAACCACAAATAATCCAAACAATAAAAGGGACAGAGAGCTAAACAGAAACTTTTCAACAGAGGAAATTGAGCAAGCCAATGAAAACATGAGAAAGTGTTCTAAATCATTAGTAATCAGAGAAATACACATCAAAACTACCTGAAAATTTCACCTCAGTCCAGTCAGACTGGCAAAGATGAAGAATACAAGCAATAACAAATGTTAGAAGGGTTGTGGAGAGATAGGAACGCTAGCACACTGCTGGTGGAATGCAGACTGGTACAGCCATTCTGGAAAGCAGTGTGGAAACTCCTCAAAAAATTAGGGATGGATCCACCATATGACCCAGCTATCCCTTTTCTGGAAATTTTCCCAGAGGAGTTAGAATCAGCACATTACAGCAACACAGCAAAATCAATGTACATAGCAGCTGAATTTACAATAGCTAAAATACAGAACCAACCCAGATGCCACTCACTGGATGAATGGATCGAAAAACTGTGATTGATATATATTTGTTTCTTTTTTCTCATTTATACCATCCTTTGATGACTATTTTTATTTCTTTTCCTTGTCCTTTAAGAGTCAGGGTCTTTGGTCTTTTTATTTGGGTTTTGTCATTTTGTTTGTTTCTCCTTCTTGCCTTTTCCCCATTAAATCCAAATTCTCTTTCCTCTTTCTCCTTTTATCTTATTTATTCTATTTTCTCCTCCTTCTTAATAACCATCATTTGGTACATCTCTTCTGCATTCTCTCTGTTCATATTTTGAACATCCTAAACTTTCTTCTACCTTTCTATCACTTCTCTGTATCTTACTGTGCTGGATTGTTGCCATCTTTTTGAGCTATTTGGTATAATTTCTGCCCCCACCATTTATTTTGTTCCATTTACTAGTAATGTGAATGACATAGTTTGTCAGATCTGTTTGAGCTGTTGGCAATTGCTGGCCCCACCTTTCCTGTTTCTGTGCTAACTCATGTTATAGATGCCTTAGCAGGCACTAGGTATTTATTTGAATGTTGTATATTGTCTGCTTTTGCGGTTGCTATTTTTTGTTTTTCCCTTCTCTGTGAGGTGCTAAAAGTCCACAGGGACACTGCAATTTTACAGGTTTCTGTTGAACTAAGCTCAGACAAAATACAGCACAAGCTGGTCCACACACAAATTAACACACTCAAACTTTAGCATACTTTAATTCAATGAAAAGAAGAAAAAATACTCCAAACTCATCACCAGGCCCCAGGTGGGAATGGGTCATGGGTCCCTCAGGTTCCACTCACTGACAACCACTCCTACAGTGAAATCAGAGAGAACTAACACAAAGGCTGTAGATACCAAACCTATGAAGGGTCTCAATCTAGATTACTCTAGGACACTTTGATCTGAGAATGCTGTGCACTAAAAAGGTCCACACAAAAGAGTGGAAGAGGAATCCATCCCAACAGAGGCATAAAGTCCAACATGGGAATGCAAGAAATCTGAAAAAACAAGCAACACTCTTCCTAAAGTTCATAATTCAACAGCTACTGACTCTAAAGACATTGAAATGAGTGAAATATTAGATAAAGAATTCAAAAGAATAATTATAAAAATGATCCGTGAATTCCAAGAGAACACAGAAAAAAATATTTAAATGAATTAAGGAAGTCAGCACAAGATATGAATGAGAAAGATATCACCTTACACCAGTCAGAATGGCAAAGATGAAAAAAACAAACAATAATAGATGCTGGAGGGGCTGTGGAGAGATAGGCACACTAACACACTGTTGGTGGAGCTGCAGACTGGTACAGCCACTCTGGAAAGCAGTATGGAGAATCCCTAAAAAATTAGGGATGAGTCCACCATACGACCCTGCTATTCCACTCCTGGGTATCTTTCCAGGGGACTTAGAATCAGCACATTACAGTGACACAGCAATATCGATGTTCATAGCAGCACAATTTACTATTGCTAGGCTATGGAAACAACCCCGATGTCCCTCACTGGAAGAATGGATCCAAAAACTGTGGTACATTTAT
>PVKS010026307.1:0-28814 GCA_004027875.1 Aplodontia rufa | reverse complement strand
ATTAGAAACAATGACATTGCAGCCTTCGAGGGTAAATGGATGGTTATGGAAGAGATCATGATGAGTAAAATCAGCTTAACCCAGAGATCTAAGGGTTGATTGTCTCCACTCATCTGTGGAGGTGGGGACTAGACCCTGGACAATGAGAAAGTTGGTCTAGAAACATGAGTTAAATTCAGATAAGATGTAATGCTTTACAGTTTAATACTATTTTTAGAGTTATAACGGGAAGGGGAAGGGAGGGATAAGGGAGGGTAATTGGGGGGGGGCACTCCTGGGGACAGTTGCAATGTCCAGAATATATACCCATCTTATACACATTTTATATTGTCTTGTTAAAGTCTTGTAAGGTTGCTCAAAAATAAAAAAATTTAAAAAAATAAAAAATGAAGATTTCTAGGGGCTGGAGCAGTGGCTCAGTGGTTACAGTGCTTGTCTGGCATGTGCAAGTATGTGGGTTCAAACCCCAGCACCATGTACACAATGAAGTGTCATAACAATGAAAGCAACATGAAAAACTAAATAAAATTGATTCTCTTTCTCTCTCTCAAAAAAAAAAAAAAGTCTATCATATTAAGGTATGTTTGCCCAATGCTATTTTAAGAATTTTTGAAAATCAAAGATTTTGAAATAAATGTGTGTATTAAATTTCAGATATGCCTGAACTAAAAATAAATGAAGAAAGGTCAGCTGTAGGAAAATATCCTTCAAACTCCTCTGTGTTATAAATTATAACTTCTGCCTCTCATAGACATGGGAGATGACTTCTTCAATATCTGAAAACATCTGCCTTGAAGTTTTCAATTACTTTAAGGAAGCCAAACATGTCTTCTTAAAAATATTTGACAAGTCTTGCTGAAAAATATGACTCTGAAGAAGGAAACGCCATTGTCTCACTGGAGTGTGATTGAAAGAAAAGCCAAAATCAAGGCCCTGTCTCCTCACAGTTGCAAACACAACCATAGGTGATATCAAGTACCCTGGGAGGAGATCTCCTAAAGAGTTCTATACTGATACAGATTTCCCTATATTATACCACATAGAAACTTTTTACAACTGTATATTAAATATTATATACTTATGAATGAGGATGATTTGTGTCTGCTTGCATCACCCTTAATGTAGGTAAACAGAGTTGTTCCAAAGCTGGGATGTTTCTGTTCTTTATTCATTGGAAGTATATTCTATCCATTTTGAATACATAGGTTAAAATACTAATGCACCATTATGCCACTGTTAAAAAAGTGGTTTCTTTTTGAATCTGGTATTAGCATTGGTTTCATTTATATTTTTACCGAGAATTAACTATATAAATGCATTGTTTCCTAGTGAGAAGAGCTGTTTTTCTTTATTTTAATGGCTTTTTTCAGGGTATTAAAAATGCATCTCTACTAAAGGATTCAGTTCTACTAAAAACAAGTAATATATGCCAATGACTGTTTACATATAAGATTACCTAGTAATGTGCTTCCCAAAAAGGAGGGACAAAAAAAATCTATAACAAAAAAATTTCCCAATTTCTCTTTTTATCTTTGGTGACTTAGTGAAATCTTAACAGCATTGCTGAAAAATTTTTGTGTCACAGGAAATTTTAATTCTACAAATTAACTAGGTGTTAATTGACATTTGAAATAACTATAGAACATTTACACATATTTTTAGCATCTACAGCACAATATGAAGTAACTATGGAACCATGGACACTATTAAAGTTATTGTGTTTCACCCAAGAAAGGAGAAAACCCCTGATATTTTCATGTGTATCTCAAAACAAGTATAAGAAATAAATAATTGTTTTCAAAGGTAAGAAAAATTTATTTTATCTTAAATAGCAAAATCATCTGAGTGATGGGAAAAGCTTTCGTGGAACAATTTGACATAACATTCCTTTGTGTGTGTGTGTGTGTGTGTGTGTGTGTGTGTGTGTATATAAACATATCACAGTGAAGCTCAACATTGTGTACATCCACAAGAACTTAATTAAAAAAAGAACTATTAATAAAAGGCAAAAACATCAGATACAGAGTAGAAAAAAAGAAACAGGGGATGAGCTGGGGAGGGAAAGGAAGAGGGGAGGAACAGGAAATGGAATTAGAATAAATTGTATCCCATGATTAGAATCAATAAAATAAAAGAAATAAAGCAAGAAAATAATAAACAATACGATAAAAATATAGTTTGACAACAAAATTCAAATAATTGGAACATTTAATATTTCAATAAAATTTTCAGAGCAAAAATAAACATAGAGCCAAAATTTGAGGTATAATGTTTAACCTTGATGTCATTTCTGTTGTTTGTAAGTCTTTATATAAAATGTTCATTTTTTCAAGTTTACATTGTTTGCAATTGCACATACTAATTAACCATATAACACTATTTTTAATAATTATTTTCTTAAAAAGAGTAAATGTGATTTATTTTCTTTAATGGATTTTTATCCAGGGTATACATTGTTTATTATTCACTCTATTGCTTTGGTGTTTAAAACTTGTGTCTTCATATAAGTACTTAAACTTAAATGCAAATTATAGATCACTGGATATCTTCAACTCTTGAGAAGCTACTTAGGAAACTGCAGCTGAAATGGGAAATAGACATCCTTTCTCTGGACTTAATGCTAGAAGCAGAATTAACATAAATAAATGTTGATTGAATGAAATACTACTTCTTTACAAATCAATATCACATTTTATTGCCTTAAAAAGGGAATAAAATGCCTAATTTTTAGGTTATGGTGGAATAAGCTAAACATAACTGTGTCTTCCTGACCTAATAATAGGAACATGTATGTTTTTCTGTCAAATTTGAACGATTGTGATGTATAACCCACTACCTCCATTTTAGATCCACCTCCCCCTTTGAAGATAATAACTCCCTCATCTGTGCACGCAAACCTGTATATGCCCACCTCTTTCCAAGGATCCCTTCCGGTACCAAACCATTCTCTTCTGGTGAACTTTGCTGAATCACTATGATCGTCACTGCATGTGCAACAACCCCTACCCCCACTCTCCCCCAGTCTCCCAGTCGCTGCCTTCTCCCTCTTTGCACCTGCCTCCACCTAATCATAGCCAATAGAGCAGACTGTGCACCTGAGCTCCTCCAATTAGAGTAAAGGGCAGTATTGCATCAGGTCAGAATTAAAAACCCCTCAATTCCTTTGTGGGCACTCATTTTCTTTCACTCTTTAGCTGAAGTAAAGTTTCTGCCTTCTTCATCTACACTGGACCACAATTTGATATCATTTGTAACAATTTGGCACCTAGCGTGGGGTTCAACAAGTTACCTGGGGGTCATGGGGATCCTCTCTCAAGGGGACATGCATCCCACTGTCTTGTTACTGTGGCCCAAAGGTGGAGAATGACAAGGACTCCCAAGGCCGACAGAACCAACCAGAGTTCAAAGGTGAATGGGCAATGCAGAGGGGCTCAAGCCAGCCAGAATCACAGAAAATAAATAATTTTGTGCACGAGCCAAAGGTAGGAACTATTTTTTTCTTAAATTTGAGGGAAGAAATGGATATATACTGCCTTGGCGGTCAAAACATCCTGTGGGGTATGATCTGAATGGGTTTGAGATGTGTCTGGGACAGGGAGCAAAAGCGCCAACTCTAAATCTGCAACTCTGGCAACCAGAGGGTACAGCGAGGACAGGAGTAATGGCTCAAAGGAACAAAGGAACAGACCTCTGGTAAAGAAAAATAACAAAGTTTTTCTTGGGCTCAGAAACCCAAAAATCATACCCCAGCATTAAAACAGGATGGGAAATAGAAATTCTGCAGTAGAAAAGCAGTATGCTGGCAGGGGAAGGACTACAAATACAGAAATCCCATTACACAGCCCTTTCAGCTACATGCTAAAATATTGGGAGGATAATACTAACACAAAAAAAGAAGGAAAAATCAAAGATGATAAAATATTGTTATTTTATTTGGACCCAAGAACCTATCCTAAGTCCAGCAATATGCTGGCCAAAGTTTGGGGCAAATGAAGATTGGATATGCCAGTTCTTAATAGAGCATGTAACTGATAAAAACCTTAACAATCAGGAAGAAATAGAATATGCTCTCTGTTGGAGAGAAAGACATAAAATCCTCTTTCCTCTTAAGATTAGCAGTGACAATAACATAGAAGAAGAGAAACTAAACAGATGGGATCCTCTAAGTTGCCTTCACCCGTCATCCATTTCTAATCCAACTGAGGGGCAAAACCCATTTCCTGCCCCCAGGAATATTCAGTGAAGGGTGAGAGGGAACCAAACCTGACTGCAGCAGCTTCTGTCCCTTCTCCAATTTCATACCCTTCCCTACGTAGATTAAAAAGAAAATTAGAACAATGCAAACAGGATATTCAAAACTTTCCTTTTCCACAGGGAGAAAAGAAATGTGATTCTCTTTCCTCCCCTTTCACTTTTTATCCTTTATGTGAGGTTCCTGTAGGAGAGGGGCCATTGGATTTGTAAATGCCTCTCCCACTAACTCAGAGGTAAGATAATTAGAGTGAGGATTAAAACCTTTGATAGAGGACCCACACGGGGTAGCCGAACAGTTAGAACAATTTCTCAGCCCTCAACTCTACACATGGTCTGAACTCATGTCTATTTTAAGTGTTTTATTCTCTAAAGAAGAAAGGACAATTATTAGGTGATCTCCAATGAAGGCCTGAGAACATGAACCCTAGCTGGATCTGGAGCCCCACCAACTGAGGTAAAATATCCAGTTGAAGAGCCACAATGGAATAATAACAGGGGGCATATGAGAGACTTCAAAGACTTAATTATAAAAGAAATAAAAGAGGCAGTCCCTCGGCCCCAAAATTTAGTCAAAGCTTTAAAAGTATGCCAAGATAGAGAGCAAAAAAGGGCTAACATAATTTTTTAGTATATTAGAGGAAGAAATGAAGAAGTATTCTGGGTTAAATACTGGTGATGCCTTAGGGCAAGAAATGTTAAAAGTACACTTTGTAACTAGTAGTTGGCCTAATATAATTAGAAAATTATAAAAACTGAAAGATTCATAGGACTGATGGGATACTATAGATTATGAATAGACTCTTATGCCTTTGACTAAAAAACTATCTTCTTAAGTTTTTAGATGGAGAGCCTGACCCAAACCTTTGGAAGCCTGAGGAACTTTTACACTTGTGCAATAGGAGGGCAGATTGCTCAAGTGATCCCATTCCCTCTTGACTGGACGTCAGATCCAATGGGCATGAGTTGCATGATATCCCTCTTTCACGAAAAGATGGCCTGGGAAATAACTCTTGTAAAACCCTATCACTGCTGTTCCCAGAAATAGAGGGTCAAAAACAAAAGCCCTCAAAGATCATCCAAACCCCTTCCTTCAGAACCAATTACACCTCATGCCTCTCTAGGTGGGAGAAGCAATTGGCTTTCCTGGGAAATGTATCTGGGTGCCAGGAAGACCTATCATTTGAGGAGTATCAAATCAAACAGCACATGTTATAGCCCCAGCTAGTATCTGGTGGTATTACAGGAGGTTCTTGTTTGAGATTTTACCTGCCAATTGGAGTGGAACCTGTACTTTGGTTCAACTGGCTATCTCTTCCACCCTGACATTTCCTAGATCAAATCAATCGCAGTACTCTGAAAAAGATAATCTCTCTTTCCATGGATCATTGGATCCCTGTAAGTCAACAATTAAAACTCAAATAAACAATTTTGTGTCAATTTCCCTTCGGTGGTCCATGATAATGAATTATATTAATGACAACCATCAAATGGTTATTAATTATGTAAGGGAAATTACCAAGGAATTAAGTGTTACTGATGAAATAATGTAGAAAGAAATAATTATACTTATTGTCTTCTTAATAATTGTTGTATTCAGGGCTGTAACCCTGATTAGATATATAGAGGATATTGTTCAGAAATTACTGTTACTGAAGACCTGAGCAGATGGAAAAACATTCCATGCTCATGGTCAGACAGAATCAATATAATAAAGATGGCCATTCTACCCAAAGCCCTTTACAGATTTAATACAATCCCCATCAAGACAACTATGGCATTTTTCAGAGATATAGATAAAGCAATTCTCAAGTTCATATGGAACAACAGGAGACCCAGACTGGCCAAAACACTACTCTATAGAAAGGAAGAAATAGGGGGTATCTCAATCCCTGACCTGAAATTATATTACAGAGCTGTAGTAGCAAAAACAGCATGGTATTGGTATCAAAACAGAACTGAAGACAAGTAGAACCGAATAGAAGATCCTGAGACAAACCCTCATATCCTTAACTATTTAATCTTTGATAAAGGGGGCAAAAGTATAGTATGGAAGAAAGAGCCTGTTCAACAAATGGTGTTGGATAAACTGGACAGACATTTGTAGACAACTGAAGCTGGATCCTTATCTTTCTCCCTGCACAAAAATTAAATCAAAATGGATCAAAGACCTGGATATTAAGCCTACAACTTTAAATTTACTAGAAAAAAAAGTCGGGTCAACACTACACCTTATAGGAGTCGGCAGCTTCTTCCTTAATAGAACTCCTATGGCGCATGCTGTAAAATCAAAATTAAATGAATGGGATGCAATTAAACTAAAAAGTTTTTGCACAGCTAAAGATCCAGTCAAGAACATCAAGAGAGAACCTACAGAATGGGAGAAAATTTTTGCCTGCTACCCCTCAGACAGAGGGCTAATATCCAGAGTTTACAGGGAACAAAAGAAACTAAAGTCCAAACTCACAAATAATGCAATCGATAAACGGGCTAAAGAACTCAAAAGGAACTTCTTTCACAGTGGAAGTCCAGAAAGCTCACAAATATACGAGAAAATGCTCTACATCATTAGTTATAAGGGAAATGCAAATCAAAACTTCCATGAGATACCACCACACTCCTGTTAGAGTGGCAAAAATGAAAAATACAAACAAAGACAGATGCTGGAGGGGCTGTGGGAAAAGAGGAACACTACTACACTGCTGGTGGGACTGCAAACTGGTTCAGCCACTATGGAAAGCTGTATGGAGAATCCTCAAAAAATTAAGAATGGAACCACCTTATGACCCAGCTATCCCACTCCTGGGAATTTTCCCAAAAGACTTAGAATCAGCATATTATAGTGATGAGGCTTCATCAATGTTTTTAGCAGCTCAATATATTATAGCTAGGTTATGGAACCAACCCAGATGCCCCTCACTTGATGAGTGGATACAAATATACTATGGATACATATATACTATGTATACATAGTATACATATATATGTATACATATATGTATATGTACATATATGTATACATAGTGGATACATATATACTATGGAATACTACTAGGCCATTAGAGAGGACGATATTATGTCTTTTGAAATCAAATGGATGGAGATGGATAGAATTATGCTTAGTGAAGTCTCCCAATCTCAGAGACTCAAGGGCCGAATGGTTTCTCTCATCTGTTGATGCTAGCATATATGGGGAAGCAGTATGGCAGACGGCTAACCTAACAAAATTGCAAATTGAATGACTTTCAGAGCATTAGGGGGATGGCTCTATAGGATACTTGGAGGTGTAGGGAGGGGGATGGGGAGAGTATATGAAGAACCCATAGGAGTCTGGAGATTGGGAAGATGGGGGAACCATCCCAGAAGCCGATGTCATTCCTCCACGAACTACCCATTTAAAGCATGAGTTCTTCTGGGGGAAACTGCAATAGGTAAAATCCAAGGTGGTTATCCATGATCTGGTTTTTCCCCTCGATAACAAAGTTTATATCCATTGATTGCTAATGTTTTCATAATGTTTCTCCCTCAACTGTATGTCTATATTCTTCTAATAAAAAAAAAAAAAGAAATTGCTGTTACTAAACAACTTTCAGCTATAGGCCAAATCAGGCCTCCTGCATCTGATGTAGTAAAAGATGAATGTCAAAAATTGGTATCATAATAAAGAGTATATATGCATCATATAAAAGGGGGGAATTGTTAGATATATGCCTTTTCTGTCAAACTTGAAAGATTGTGATGTATAACCCACTACCTCCATTTTAGATCCACCTCGCCCTTTGAAGATAGTAACTCCCTCATCTGTGCATGCCTACCTGTGTATGCCCACCTCCCTCCAAGGACCCCTTCTGGTACTAACCCATCCTCTTCTGGTGAACTTTGCTGAATCACTATGATCCTCACCGCATGTGCAACAACCCCCACCCCCACTCTCTCCCAGCCGCTGCCTTCTCCCTCTTTGTACCTGCCTCCACCTAATCACAGCCAATCAGGCAGACTGTGCACCTGAGCTCCTCCAATTAGAGCAAAGGGAAGTATTGAGTCAGGTCAGAATTAAAAACCCTTCATTTCCTTGCTGAGTGCTGAGTTTCTTTCACCCTTTGGCCGAAGTAAAGTTTCTGCCTTTCTCATCCACAGTAGACCACATGATTGATTTCATTTATAACATAGTTAATATAATCTTTAACTTGAAGAAATGAAAAATATTATAAGTGTAACATATTGCTTCATTTCTCTCTGAGTACTATTTTTGTAATTGCTACTTCAAAAATGACCTACTTTTTTCTTGGAATTTTGAAATAAATGTTACGCCTCAGAATATGTTAATGTGATTATTTTGCATTTTTAAAATTCAGGATAGAATTTATAAACATGATTTAGATGGATTTCACACTAGATGAAGGAAAAGCTATAACACACCCCCTAATAAAATGAAGCAAAAGACAATGCCTGACTGCAGTGACATTTTCAGTAACACGTTATAGATTTGATACAGCATTACCAGTTTTTATGAAATTTCTTCTGGTTATTCAAAGCCAGGGAGACAGTCCCCATTGTAGACTAAGTTTATGAGAGAAAATGAAAATACTGAGGGAAGAGTTTAAGTGTTTTGATAATAACTTTATAAATTGTGCTGAAGATGCATTAGAAAACACTAAATTAATTAATGCTGGCTTGGTCCTGAAAAATTTGCAAACACACAAATCTTTTTTATCCTCATAATAAGGTTATTGTTTTAATTGTGACTTTTATGTTAATAGAATGCCACAATGTACTTTGTGACTTTATTCTTTCAAATAATATTGTATTTGCGAACATCAGCTGTAATCTTGCATGAAGCTATGGTTGGTTAATTTTCTTTGTTGGGGAACTTTCCATTTTATTTATGTATAGCAATGTATTTATCTATTATTGATAGGCATTTGGATTTCTACTAATTTGGTTCTATTATGATACATTCTGTAATGAATATAATTGTACTATTTCTTGCCAGCATTTCTGATGGGAATAGATCTAGATTCAGAATTTTTATGTTATACTTGTGCACATATTCAATTTTAAAGTTAACAGCATTTTCCTAAAGTATTACTGATTTATATTCCTTTCTCTAATATACAAGAATTTCTATAGCTCTCCATCATTACTAACCCTTGCTAATCTCAGTCTTTTTAATGTAGGTATTCTGGACTAAGGTTTTATTCAATTTATATTGGTCTTATCTTGTGGCTTCAATTTTTGTTTTCACAAATGAAAATGTGTTATCCAGTGTTTCTTGTATTTTTGATTATTTGAATATCCTCTTTTGTATAGTGCCTGCTTAAATCAAATCCATTGCTACTTTTTCTTTTGAATTTATTGTTTTACTTTATTGATTTGTAGTTCTTAGCCTAGATTACATGTGAGGTTTTTGTTGTTTAATGGATTGCAACCTTCCACTTGCCCACTTTCTCATCACAGTTTACTAGATTCAATCAATGAATGAAATCCTTAAACTTGATATAATCCGATTAATTTGTCTTTCTCTGTAGTTAAGATACTTTGTGTCTCTCAGTTAGTAATGATATTCACCCATAAGTATTTCATAGGAGATCTGCTGTTTTTCCTCTCACAATAAGATCAAGTGATGAAAGGTATTTCGCTATGCTCTCAGTAGAGATTAATATAATTTTATGTGGACATTAAATGGACTGGCAGTGAGAAGGCCATTCTTTTTTGTAATAAGTCTCACACAAAATACAAAAAATAAAAAACCAGAACAGACAAACAACAACAAAAGACAAGTGTTCCCTGATTTCTATGCAGAGCTGAATACTTCATAACTCAAAAGGTCCAACATAAATTGGTCAGCTTCTAGCCTCTCAATTGTTCTGTATCTCATCCTACCTTTGGGTCAATAGCACAGACTCAGTTGTAACTTATTATAAATTATAATTGTCCTTCTTTTCCAATTTTCTCTAACAGAGTCTTAGCTTTTCCCAGTCCCTGAATAGTCCAAATAAATGTTAGAATTGGATTACAGGAAAATTCCATGACATAGAATCTATAAATTAATTTGAACTTGGAGAGAATTGATATTAGAGCAATCCAATCCAAAAAGATCATATATCACTTTTATTTTTTATTTTTTTATAAGAATGTCTTATAGAGTTTAGAAATAAAATATACAGAAGTATAATAGTTTTTTTTTTAGTTTTGGGGATATTTTATAACCATTTTAAGTAATGTCTTTTAAAAATAATTTCTAAGTACAATGGATTTGTCTCTAACATTTAGACTATATTCTCTGTCATACTATTTCCTTATAATGTTTTTACATTTTTTTCTTAATGGATAAGACCAGTAATGGATAAGACCATTAATACAAGAAGTACTAACAGTGGTCATTGTGGGCATCCTTTCCTTGGTCCTTTAACTAGAATAATAAGGTTTTGATTTCTCATGATTTTGTATATTTATGGAGATTATTATTTTTTGTATGTGAACTCTGTTAGTGTTTTTATGTAATTTTCCTGTTCTTTATACATTATTAAGTAAATCTAGTAACGACAACTGACTAAATGAAATTTACTAAGACTTCATGAAACTTGTGAAAGAATTTTGGATTCCATGAAATACTTTTTCTTTATGTTTTAAGATAATTGTTGGGGTCTGACCTTTACTTTATCAGCTGACCTGGATCTTGTTGCCGTTTGCATGTACTCCTTCGGGAAGGGCTGCTGGATTGTATATTGTTAAGCTTGAAAAACAGGGTGTCGGCATGGGCTTCAGATGTTTCACATTGGTATCACCTGCCAATTATTCTAGATCCTTCAAAAGGCACACATGGAGGCTTATTGGTCAAACGTGTGCCTCTGAAATCCAGGTGTGGCAATGAACGAGCTAATGTAGAGAGGCCTCGAGGGGGCGGGGTGAAGGCCTTTAAAAGAAGAGGCTCCCACCTGCAGTAGGGAGCTCTTGTACTTTACTGCTGAACGTGATGTCCCTGCTCCTTTGGGAGAGAGCTCTCATACTTTGCTGCTGGACGTGGTGTCCCTGCTCCTTTGGAAGATGAACTCTTGTCAGCAGCTGAACCTGCCTATGCTTTGCTCCTGAACATCCCAGCCTTCAGAACTGTGAGAAATTGCTGTCTATGTTTGTTCTGAAATAGAGTCTTGTAGCGTTGCCTTGACTTTTTTGAGATTACTTAATGTTAGGCATTTTGTCTTAGCAGTACAAATGAGCGTTGCCTTGAAAGAGAGATGTAAAGTATGGATATATAAAAAGGAGAAGTAAAGTTTGGACAAAGAAAGACCCTTTCGGGTCTCTGACTTGTGGTTTTTCTCATCCCCAGCCCGTCCCTCAGGTCAGAACCTGGCTGGACCGGGACGGATAATCATATCATATTCTCTTTAACTATCTCCATATTTTAATCAGATTAAATCTTGACTATTAAATCATCTTTGTATTTTATGATCTCAAGGCCCAAAGGGAAAAACTAACATGAGGACATCTATCTGTTTCTTAATGATTTGAGATGCTTCATTACTGCAGCAAGCACACTGCAGAGAACTACAGCATCTCTGTAAGAAACTAATAGAATTTACAGGATCTGAGGGCATCAGGTGATTTTCAGAATGTTCAAGGAAGCAAGACCTCCATTTTGAATGCTTTCAGGTCTTGACAGCAATTTTATAACTTCGGACTGTTTTATGTTTGAATATTTACTAAGTTAGAGGAATTAATTAAAGTAAAACTGTCATGGCAATTTATATTAGCCAATAAAATGGAAGTTTAGTTGTTCATGATGTGAACAATATTCAGGGATTTTCTTTTCTAATTTTTTCTGTATCAGTCAGACATGATAATGGAGTGGTTTTTGCTTGTTTTTATTTTGTTGTCTTTAATTATCATTGTCACAGTGTGGCCTTGTCTTATATTGCTCTTCTGAGAAATGATATATTTTAATGAGCAAAAACTAAAACTCAACTATGATTACCAGAATACCTCTTAAAAACTTGAATTCCTGAGTCATAGAGCCAGATCAGCTTCTGGATGACTGAAGCCTCTTTTCTCTTTCTCACTAGGGTTGACAGAATGTGGTCTGTTTTATACAGTACTGGATGAGGTTACTAATTTCACTTAGGATTATTGCACATGTAGATTCATAAATAACATTGGTCTATAGTTTCCAGAATGTTCTTTTCAGTTTTGGTATCATGCTTAATGATATTGTTCTTTTAAAATATTTTCAATGCTTTTTCAATATTGGGTAAGAATTCAATATCAGTATTGAATTCCTTTTAAGGGTTTATATTATCAATATAGGAAAAAAGACCAATAGAATAGAATAGAAAACCCTGAAAAAAACCCTCAAATCTTTAAACATCTGATTTTTGACAAAGGGGGGCAAAATATTACATGGAGGGGAGACAGCCTCTTCAACAAATGGTGTTGGACAGACTGGACAGCCACTTGCAGAAAGTTGAAAATAGACCCATGTCTTTCTCCTTGCACAAGAATCAAATCAAAATGGATCAAGGAGCTAGGAATTAAAACAGCTTCCTTGCAACTGATGGAAGACAAATTAGGTCCAACACTTCAACATTTGGGAGAAGGCAAAGACTTTCTCAACACGTCTCCTAAAGTGAAGGAAGTAAAGTAAAAAATCAGTGAATGGGATACCATAAAGCTAAAAAGCTTTTGTACTGCCAAGGAAACAAAAGAGTCAAGAGATTTCCTACGGAAATGGAGAGAATCATGGGCTATGATTCCTCTGACAGGGGCCTCATATCCAGAATCTACAAAATCCTCAAAAATCTCAACTACAAAAACACAAACAACCCAATTAGTAAATGGGCCAAAGAGCTAAATAGAAACTTCTCAACAGAGGACATTGATCAGGCCAATGAATACATGAGAAAGTGTTCCAAATCACTAGTAATCAGAGAAATGCAGATGACTTACAAAATGAAGAAAATAAACAATAATAGACATTGGAGGGGCTGTGGAGAGATAGGCACACTAACACACTGTTGGTGGAGCTGCAGACTGGTACAGCCCCTCTGGAAAGCAGTGTGGAGGATCCTCAAAAAACTAGGGATTAGCCTACCATAGGATCCTGCTATTCCACTCCTGGGTATTTTCTCAGGGGATTTAGAATCAGCTCATTATAGTGACACAGCAATATCTATGTTCATAGCAGCTCAATTTACTATTGCCATTGCTATGGAAACATTCCAGATGTCCCTCACTGGATGAATGGATCCAAAAACTGTGGTACATTTATACTGTGGAATTTTACACAGCAGTTAGAAACAATGATATTGCAGCCTTTGAAGGTAAATGGATGACTATGGAAGAAATTATGCTGAGTAAAATCAGCTTAACCCAGAGAAGCAAGGGTTGAATGTCTCCACTCAACTGTGGAGGCTGGATCTAGACCTTGGCCAATGAGAAAGTTGGTCTAGTATCATGTGTTAAATCCAGATAAGGTGTAATATTATACAACATAATATTTTTTAGAGACATTGTGAGAAGGGGATGGGAGGGATAAGGGTGGGTAATTGGGGGGGCACTCCTGGAGGTAATTCTAATATCCAGAATCTATACACATTTTATATTATTTTGTAAAAAACTTGTATGGTTGTTCTATAATAAATCTCTCAATAAAAAAATATGGAAGTTTCCAGTAAATATGTTTATATTGGAGTAGAAAACAAAAATTGTAAATAAATTAATAGGTTTAAAGCAGTCTATTCGAAAATATTCCCCATGTTTCTTTTCATAAAATAAACTCCATGTATTTCTCCCTGATTTTCCTGTATCTGTTTGAGTACCTTTCCATGTATTTTATTTCCAATCATAACTGTTATATTGTAAGTAACAAAACCTGGAAATTTTCTATTTGTAAAACAGATAGCTGTGTTAGTCATTTTCCTCAGTCTGACAAAAAATAAATCCCATTACTCTTGAAAATTACTAATAGAAAACATCTAGATCATTTAAATATTCTTTTTTCATTTTATACACTCACATACACACACTCACACACACTGTGGTGTAATTTCTGGATCATACTGTAGTTATACTTTTAATCTTATGGGGAATCTACATTGTTTTCCAAAAAAGTCTGTGCTAATTGTCATTCACTCAAACAGTAACCAAGGTTCCCTTTTCTCTATATCCGCACCAGCATCTTTTATTTTTATTTTTTATATTTTTATTGATAGCCAGTTTAACTGTGGTAAGTTAAATCTCATTGTTTTTTATTTGCATTTCCCTGGTAATTAATGATGCTGGATGATTTTCTTAGACTTTTTGACCATTTGTATGTCTTTTGTTCAGAAATGTCTGTTTAGATTTTTGCCAACTTTAAAATCAGATTATTTATTCTTTTCCTAATGAATTGACAATAAACTATAATAGATGCTGGAGGGGCTGTGGAGAGATAGGCACACTAACACATTGTTGGTGGAGCTGCAGACTGGTACAGCCCCTCTGGAAAGCAGTGTGGAGAATCCTCAAAAAACTAGGGATGAGCCCACCCTACGATCCTGCTATTCCACTGCTGGGTATTTTCCCAGAGTCAGCTCATTATAGTGACACAGCAATATCTATGAATTGAGTTACTTACATATTCTCTATATCAGCCCTTTGTCAGAAAATATTTGCTCCTATTTTGTAGGCTCTCTTCAATCTGTTTATTGTTGGCTGTGCTGAAGCTTTTTCACTTGATGTAATCCCATTTGTCTATTTTCGCTTCTGTTGTCTATATTTAGACTCTTATTTTAAAAAATCTTGAAATGTTCCAAAATATTTTCCTTACATTCTCTTATGGTAGCTTCATAGTCCTACATCTAAATTTTTAATACATTTTGTGCTGATTTTTTTTTTTTGTATACAGTGACAGATTGGGGTCTAGTTTAATTCTGAATATCAATATCTAATTTTCCCAGAACCATTTAAAGAAGAAGCCATCATTTCTTCCCTACATATCCTTCTTATCTTTGTTGAAAATAAGTTGACCAAACACTGATTTTTACCAAAGCTATCTTCAAACTATTCTATAGTAGGAAGGCCCTCTTAATCAGATAATGGAATCACACACAAACATAAATGGAGTTTTGCTAACTCCCAGGTAATTGGCATTGGGTTAGGATACTTCACAGTTTATCAGAGATAAGAACTTTTTCTTAACTTAAAACCAATATTTAAGTTAGTTATAGAAGAAAGGATAATATATATCTCAGCTATGTAATCATCAATAAAAAATAATTTCTTTCAAAATGAAAAATGTGTACAGGGAAAGTGCTATTGTAATGATACCTATTTTACAAATAAAATAACAAGATTACTCAATACCCCAATGTCACAGGATAAAACTAATTTACACACATGTATATCATACACATATGCATGATGAATGGCTGTAAAACTGGTGAAATCTTAATAAGGTTAATTATAATTTCAATTTTCTGGTTGTGATATTGCATTATTACTGTACAACATAGTACCACTAGAGAAAACTGAGTATAGAATATACAAGTATCTCAGTCGTTATGAGAAATCTTGGTATTATCTCTTACTGTAGTACATTTATCAATAATTGTCTTAAAACAAAAATTCCAGAACAATTAAGATAACAAGTGAAAATAATCTAGATAATTGAGCAAATAAAATACAAAAAATATAAGATGGTGTAGGTCATGAAGAATCTTCTTTCAAATGATCTGCAAAACCAAGAGATTTTATTCTGTTTACTAATTTGAATAAGAATTTTCAATTAAAATGATAATACTTTTCCTAATCTATAGAAGAAGGAAACCCTTAAAATTTCAAATAATAGTAAATTTTCTCATTATTTAAATGAGCAGGCTAGTCTCCGACACAAAAATAGAAAATTTTCATATATATAATTCAAAAATTTCAAAAGTACTCATGTCTGTAAATAGATGATTTCCCAACATTCTATAATTCCTTTCTTTTCTTCAGATCAATTACATTATTTATCTCAAATTTAATAATATATCCTTATTTTAGTTAACATCAGCTATCCATAAAAAGGAGGAAATGCAAGCACAAAGATGGTATTAAGCCCCCAAAATACATGATATGGCACATTGATATATTAATGTCTGTGCATTTATCTTTGAAGTGTGGAGGAATTAGTGGAGCTCTTTTAAACTATTTTCTGTTATGTTTACATTATTTTAACAAGTGTAGCTATTTTTTTTCATCATTTTTAGTGTAATAGAAAGAACAGAAGGAATGCCAGAGGAAGCAAATTGGTAGCATTATGATGTATAACCAAGAGTATGATAGCCAGGAACCTTGAAAGGCGTAACTAAGGAGTCATGGAGGCAGGCAGCTACTACAGGATGATTGAGAATATTACAATTTTAAACTACAGTAAAGTGGTTCTTGATACTGATCTAGCATCATTAAAATTTTAAATGACAGGTGATGTAGAACTATATTTCTGCATAGCACTTTTAATAGTGACAATGTGATACGTATTAGCTTAGTTACTATTCACCCCCTTTCCACCCTGTGTTTATTGTACACACGAAGTTTCTTTCTTTTTTCCTCTAGAATTTTTTGAGGCAGACTACCCCAACAGTTTTGTCCATTTTAAAGAAAACTTGAGCAAAGTTGAGACTTCCACAAGGTAAATTGATGAAAAGTAGAAAAAATGAAAATAAAATTATATGCGGGTTTAAATATTTATTCAATTATAATTTTCAAGTAGTTTTATATTGCAAAGTACAATATCTTCCCATTGCTTGAATGCTCACATTTGCTTGCCTTCATGTTAGTATTGGTGTTTAAAGATTAAAAATTCAGCTACTAAAAAATTTTATGTCAAATGTCTACTTTGGTATTTTTGGTTTTTAGTGAAGTTAGCTAGAAGCTACACCTCAATTCATCTTGACATTTTGTGTGAGGTGAGAGCCTTGTGCTATATTAGTGTTTTAGAAAGATCACTGATAGAAGAATAGCAGTATATAATAGAGCACTGGGAAAACTGAAACAATTCAGGTATGAGGATAATCAGATGCATGCTAAAATTATTGACAATCCACAATCTCTACTAGGTTTTACTTGACTGGGGCACATAAACTCAATAAGAGATTGCAGGACAAAGGAACTGAGCTTTGCCTCAATTCACTGTGTCATTGGGAGCTGTCTTTTATAAAAAGAAATATCATCTCCAGTATGAGATGAGAAAAGGATTAGTCTTTCAAAAGCATGAGGAAAAGAGCAAAGCTTTCACTCAGCCTTGAATGAATATAGCAAGAAAGAATTATGAAACTGAAACATTTCCAGACTGATAATGGCATTCCTGCTGAGAGTGTAAGTTCCTGGAGTGTGCAAAGGAACTCAGAAGAGTGGTCTCTCAGACAAGAAGATTGATTCTGTAATTCACCATCAGCACTACAGGCTGTCGGCATGACTGCACTTGTTTCTCTAAAAGCATTAGCAAGAAAATTACCGATTATTTCACCAGCATTTACATGTTTGTGTCCATCTGCCGCTGACTCTAGGTGAACTGATAATCCCCCAATCCATCCCTTTACTATTCAATTAAGGTATCAGGCAGCAAGACTAAAATCTGACAGCACTCAGAAAAATCAAATGATTGCAAGGTTGTCAGTTATGTATACAAAAAAAGGAGAATTTCATCAAGTATCCATGTCAAAGTTCAGAAAAGCAGGGTGTGCATTTTTCTTGCTATAGAAAAAATGTTTTCTTGCCCAGGAGCAGCAACTGCATCTACAGCTTAATATTTCCGTCTCATTAATGGATTAAAAAAATCACATATGCCTACAAATTAGGCAAAAATAAAGTAGTCTGCTGTTTCTTCATCTGTACTGCTTTTTTACGTGTCCTTTCTTTTATATTTGCTTTCTATGTTGATGATATTCTCATAAAGCTTCAATTAAAATATCTATACATACTTTGTTTACATCCTTGATTACTTCAGGTTAATTGACAAAACTACTGGATCATTTGATCTGTTAGGAGACTGTTTTTAGAAATGTACTTGTATAATCTTTTATGAATAGATGAAAGCTCTTATTTCAAAGAACTCTAAATTGAAATGTACAGTATCTTTTAAGAATATATTACCATTTAATGAATAAATTTTTCACTATTTATTTTATTTTTCAGATAAGATATACAGAATAAAAATTCCCTGTATTAAGCAAGTTCTGAAGTTTATTGTCCCATCTGCTAAAAAATACGTCTTTGAGAAGTATTGTTCACTCCTTCAGGACTATGTCATATTGCACATTCACCATAAAATTAGTCTTTATAATACACTTTCAATATGCATGATATGTATCACATTAATTTAATTAATGAAAGCAAAAATAAATATTTTATGTGATAATGAAATTTCATTTGCCAGAAACATTTCTGGGTCCAGTCTTTCCTTTTTTTCTTTTTCCAACAATTAAAAAGGAATAAATATATCTATGGACAGTGTACTTAATAGAGGAAAATACAAGCAGATAAAGTTATACTTAAAGAAAACCCTTAGAAATAGTCTTATAATACTTATTTTGGTATATAAAACTTCATCACATTCTCAAATTCTAATCATAGCTTATTATTTTCTTATACTTCCTCATGTCTTTTTTAAGTGCTCTTCAAAATATTTCTAAAAATGAATTTTTTGTAAAAGATTTAAGTTTCTCTAATACTGTACATCTTAAATTTAAATATTTCACATTTTAGTATTCTAAATAACAAATGTGGTTTAGAGTTTTCAAAACCCCTTAGCACAATCAACTTTTATTTCATAATACTGATCTAATCCTTTTTCCCTAATGGACTCTTGTTCCCGTCTCCAAGAACAGGATTTTGTAGTTTTTGAACTTGGGTCCTCATACATACTAGGCAAGAGCTCTAACTGCTGAGCCAACACTCTAGCCCTGCTCTCTCTCTCTCTCTTTTAATTTGATATTGAATAAAATGTTATATAACAAATTGTACAGTGATGAATTTTGCTACTAGAAAGTATGATCAACTATATGTTTACTATATTTAATTTTTTCCTGTGTGGATTTTTCATATTTAAATTAGTAATTGATTGCTCATATGTGCCAAACTGATTTGTTGGAAATGTGTGTATTTGTATATTAACCATTTAGCTGATTTTATTGTAGATTTTTATTAAGCATTAAATTTAAAATTTGTGTTATCCTTTTTTATATTTAAAATATTTTAATGTGTATTTGTGTCTTCAAATCTATGGATATTTTATGCTTAATTTCTTTGAAATTAAGCCTAAATATGCTGGTACCAGCCAGGTGAGGTGGCACAGGCCTGGAATCCCAGGAGCTTGGGAGGCAGAAGCAGGAGGACTACAAGTTCAAAACCAGCCTCAGCAATTTAGTGAGGCCCTAAGCAACTTAGGGAGACCCTGTATCAAGATAAAAAATAAAATAAAATAAAATAAAGAAATGCTTGTTCCATGGTATGCTTTAATTTGACAAATATTCATTTATATCTTCTCATTGTTTTATAGTTTTAATTTTATGTTCAATCTTTTATCCGAAATTAAAAATTTAGTTAATATTAAAAATTTAGTCAAAGTTTACTTAATGTGTATGTTACGCATTTATTTATATATCTATGTATATGTGTTTTGTGTGTGTGTTTATGTGTATATATATATATAGAGAGAGAATAAGAGCTATATATATTTAACAATATATACCAATATCATTTTTTAGATAGTCAATAATTGTTAGTAAATTAGTTTGGCTCATCCTCCCACATTTTCATCTATCTGCTACATTTCTTCTGTGGTCAGGCACTCAATCCAATTAGAAAGTACACTCGAAGGCCTGCTTCCAGATGATTAAGCAGAGCCCAGGGCTGAGGATCACTCAGCAACTTGCCTGGCAAATCGCCTTAGAGGAATCATGCCAGGCAACAAACCAGGCTTAGACTTCAGAGGAAAAAAAATATAAGTAAAGAAAAAAATTTTAATTAAATGACTTCTATTGCCTACAGATTGGCAGCAAATAGTTCTGTAGGATTGAGTGGATTTATTTTGACAGTTTTCATTGTCCTGTATGATGGTTACCACTGCCTAATAAATGAATGATGCTCATATATTGAAAATCAATCAGGGGGCTGGAGTGGGGGTAGCTTGGTGGTTACAGCGCTTGCCTGACATGCACTAGTACACAGGTTCAAATCCCAGCACCCACGAATACAACTAAGTGTGAGAGCAACAAAAGCCATGTGAAAAACTAAAATAAAAATTGATTCTGTCTCCCTCTCTCCTCTCTCTCTCCTCTCTCTTAGTCTTCTCTCTTTAAAAAAAGAAAACTCAACCTGTAACCTCCATTGGCCCCAGAAGTCCTATGTGAACAACCACATATCTAGAGTCAAAATTGTCCAGCTTTACAAAGCCATATATCACATTATATCTGTTTTGGGTGTTCCTGTATTTTATGTGTAATTTTACCAAATTAAATTTTGAAATCTGTTAGGACAGTATTTCTCTGGGTAATTAGTAGTAAAATCTATTCAAAATTATTAAAATATTAAACTCTCTTTTACTATAACTAATCAACTTGATCACATTTGTAATTTGCTGATTTTTGAAAGACCATCCTTGGATAAAATTGGTCTGTTAAATTCTTTTTCAAAGATCATTATGCTTAGTTTAGAATTATAGATATTTTGTCCCATTCTTTCTCCATCTTTACACTCTTTCTCTTCTTTCTCAAATTTTATTCAGAGAATGTGTAATTCATTGTTAAGTTTTCAGTTATACTGACTTGGTGACATATATTGTACGCTCAACTTTATTGGATTATTTATTGTGGTATTGAGGATTGAGCCCAGAATTGCTTAACCACTGAGTCACATCCCAGGACTTTTTTTATTTTTCATTTTGAGACATCTCACTAAATTGCTTAGGACCCCTTGAAGTTGCTAAGAATACTCTTGAACATCAACCTCAACCTGCCAAGTTGTTGGGATTACAGGTAAGCAGCACAGCTTCCAACTGGATTAATTACTTTTAAGTGAAAGTAAAATAAATATTTACCTATCTCCTCTTTGATAATTATCAAAAGATGATGTGGAATCTTTTTGAAGAAAATATTAAAACCACAATCCACTTACTACTTCCTGTATTTTCAGAACACTTACTCTAATACTATCTCCTAAACAAATATTTGACCCACCTGTTTTGCCTCATACCACTTCCATAAATACTCCCTCTACTTACTTTTCTGTTTTTCCATCTTGCTCATCTGGCAAACACTCAATTCTTCTTGAATTCACTTACTCACTTTTTCTGCATCCTGTGTGCTTTGTAAAAAATGATATCAGTCTACACTTATGACCATATTTTCTAATTTGCTAAGAAATGATCAGTTGAAAGTGAATGTATACAGTTTCACAGATGTGCATTTCACCCCATGAAATTTCCCTTTCCTCCTGTAATAAACATGAGCCATCCTCCCCTAATGCCAGTCCATATTGTACAATTAATTGTTTTCCCTTCTACATGTTCAAAACTTTGCCCATATAAATGATTTTTGTTTCCTCTGTTTATCATAGTTTTTCTCTTAATACTATATGTGACAACTCTAGCAGATGAATGTACTGTATCATTTTTATCTTATTAAGATTATGGCATCTTATTCTTCCTCTTAAAATAAATGAAGAAAATATCTTCTTTTAACACTATTTCACTCTAGTATCATGTCATTTTCCTATCCTCTGTCATAATTACAGTTCTTTAAAAAGGTGTCTGTAATCTTTGGTTTCATTTTCTCATTTTTCATTCTCTTGCTTTTTGCATTTAAAAATGGAAATCATCATAAACATAACTTTTATAGTTAAATTTTACTGTAAATTGTGAATTTCAAATAGCTATCCCTTTATTATTCTCTACTTCCTGAGTCCCATGTTCAATGGTTATAATTTATTATTTTATTTTTCTTAGTCTTTATCTCCAAAATTATGTTCAAATAAATAATTGCATTTGTTAATATGTTTAACTGACATCTGAGCTCAAGATATTGTTAAAATTGTATGGAAGAAGTTGCAAAATTTAGAAAAGCACTTTGGCTTTCCTTAGGTTAATTTTTAGAAGTAAACTACTATTAATATGCATTTTCACAGGGATGATAGGATACCCCTGGAGAGCTGGAAATGCTCTTGCTGTCTTAATATGCTCGTGATCTCAAGGTAAACATTGACCAAATCCCCATGAAGTATATCCCAAATGATTGTTTTGCAATTTTTCATTTAATATTATGTAACAAATTCATCAAAATCATTTAGTCTTATCATTAGCAGGTGGTTTCTGATTTTTTTTTTTTCATGCTAGCCTGAAGACTCTGCTATAAGGTGCCAGCTAGAAATTACATCTTCATGGGAGAGCAAATGTTCTTAGGGATTACACCACACATTTTAAATATTAATACTTCAAGAAATGGACTCTCGGGTACAGGCCTTGAAATTTAGAGTACACTAGTTAGAAAACTCTCAGATGTTACCAAAGTACTGACAAATTTTTCAGGGTTTATAAGACATTAAAAATGGATACATCAGGAAATCACTCTCCAGGCAGAGTTCACTACAAATGTTGAGTGAGGGCATAAGGAAATACTAATTGTAGTTATTTGCTTTGGAGTATTTTTGTTATATATTTAAATATTCTATTTTGTGCCAATGTGAAACCTTTTTTTTTTATTATTTTGACCTATTTCTCAACTGTAACTGAACGGACTGTGCATATTCAAGCTGCAATGGAATGTCCTTATCTGGTAAATTGCTCTTCACACTCTTGGAACCAAATACTTTGTTTTCTTTGCTTTATACAACAAGGTATGTTGTTTAAATTCATTAAGAAGTATATGTGTGTGTGTGCACGCGCACAGTATGTATATGGATGTATATATGTACATGTTGGAAGTTGAACTAAAAAAATTGTTACCCACTTCTAAATTTTTTGTATAAAACTTAAGTTTTTTGGAAAATTATACATTGATAGTATCTGTCATATATTTTTCCTGCATTGCCTAATATCCTCAACACAATTACAAAATCAACTTTCTCCCCCTTGCACTCCCTCCCTCTCTCTCTCTGTCTTTCTCTCTATCTCCACATACTATCTCTGCATTTCTATCACATGAGGCAATCTATATCATTTTTCCCAGTGGAGCCATTTTCCTGGAACACTTTCTTCTCCAGTTTAAACTGATTTCTCCTTGGACCTGCCACACATCTGTCATCATTTTGAGAATTTCTCTCTTGCGTTTTAAAGCCCTGGTTTCCTAGATCTTCTATTTCTTCTACTTCTATCTTTCATCATGATGGAGCATATCTTGCAGAGCTGACTGAGAAAAACTAAGAAATATTGCATTCCTGAGAAATTAATGCAAACTCTACCCAAATGCTATATTTGCAACTTGACTTTATATAGATGCATTCAATCATTTTTTCGTTCAAGTTGTATTTATATATTTTTGCAGGACAGGGGATTGAACCCAGGGGCCCCCCATCAGCGAGTGACATCTCATTTTTCTTTTTCTTTTTTTAAGAGAGGGACAGAGAGAGAGAGAGAGAGAGAAATACTTTTTATTTAGTTTTTTATTTGGCTTTCATTACTCCCCGATTTTGTCATGTACGTGGTGCTGGGGTTTGAACTCATATATTCATGCATGCTGGGCAAGTGCCATAACTGCCGAGCCACCACTTCAGCCCCATCCCAATCTTTTGAATTTTTCATTTTGACACTGGGTTTTTCCAAGTTGCTTAGAAACTTAGAATCCTCCTGAGTCAACCTGCAAAATAGCTGGAATTACAAATATGTACCAAGGAACCCAGCTCCTCAAATTTAGAATCACTTTTTTTCTTAGACAGTAAATTTTATGTATTTATTCATCTGGATTTTTCTTTTCTACCACTTAGTTGTCAATATGGTGCTGGGGTTCAAATCCGGGTCCTAGCACATACCAGGGCAATTGCTCTACTGCTGAGCCACTGCACCAGCCCTAAATCACGTTTTCCTAGATGTTTTCATTACAATGGCCAATGTTTCTGACTTTTGACCATAGAGTCAAATTTTTCTCTCAAGGATTTTATGTTCTCTGCTTTTACTTAGTGTTCTGAAATTCCATGATCTTTGTGACTCGTGATTTGTGTCTTTTTAATTTGCAAATTAAGCATAGATGTACCATTCCTATTTACAAATATCAATGAATTTCTTTACATTTTAATTCACTTTACCAAATATTAAACATACATTTCTTTCCTTAGGATTCAGTTACATCCATTAAGGTATAGATTTCTCAAAAGCAACAGTGATTTTAAAACTGAAACTTAGTATAACTTAAAAATTGCTGGAGTAGTGACTTCTCCATGATTTTTTGAGAAAAGAAAAAAGTAACATTATATAACATCTTTTTTCCCTTTTAAAGTCTTCTTTTTGTCATAATAGCTTTTAGTCTACCTAACAGAAATTTTATTCACTGACTT
Source organism: Aplodontia rufa (assembly GCA_004027875.1). Taxonomy (NCBI): domain Eukaryota; kingdom Metazoa; phylum Chordata; class Mammalia; order Rodentia; family Aplodontiidae; genus Aplodontia; species Aplodontia rufa. Next base: position 4,064 of record PVKS010026307.1, on the reverse strand, counting down.
AGAAATGTTTCCTGTTATAATCTTGTGAATAAATATACTTCTGTTAATTTAAATTATTGAAATATCATTAGCAGTATTTGATATCAATTAACACTTTATCGACTCACATAGAAAGTTCTTAAATGGATTTACTTTTGATGAACAATTATGCCATACAAAAACAGTTGCTATAACCTGATCTTTTAAAACAAACCAAAATTATTTCCTCTATTAACCAAGTACCAGTTTTATCCTTGTCACTGATCCTTGTTTTTTAAGATTTGCTAAAAGATAGTTCACAGACTAAGATATCCAGTCTGGGGGCAGGACAGTGGCTCAGGTCAGTGGTTATGGTGCTTGCTGGCATGTGTGAGGATGCGGGTTGGATCTACAATACCACATACACAATGAAGTGTCAGAGCAACGAAAGTCAAATGAAAAACTTAATAAAATTGATTCTCTTTCCTCTCTCACTTTCCTTCTCTCTCTTTAAAAGAAAGATATCCAATCTGCGTTTTTCAGGTTTCTGAATGTATCTCTGCCTCAGTTTGTATTTCTCCTATAAGAGAACTCCAAGACAAGGGTCTGAGTGAAATAGTTTGTTGAGGAACACAGGTATGGATTTGGAACAGCGGTAAGGAAGAGAAGGACGCCAACAAAAATGCGTCAGCAGACAAGATTGTACTATGGGTACTGAAACATGGCCCATTCATGGGAAGTTTCTGGAATATATTATGAGTGCATATAGAATATACTGCATCTCGGAGTCATCTACTCAATGTGTGAAGTTAAAGTCTGTGCCCAGGGCATCAATTCCCAGACTTTTATCATCTTTCCTGTGGGAGCAGAAACATTTTCAAATATGAAATAGCCCCCATTTCTGAAGTCAGAAATGGGTCTTTATCTAGAGGTATGTTCTGTGCAGAGTACACATAGATGGTGTCCTGGTACCGTAATCCCCCAGAGCTTTATACAGATTTACATTTGTTCTTTAAGCTACTGCTATTCTGTATATGTTATTTAATAACTATCAGCTGACTCTGTGGCGCATAGAGAAGAATCTGACCCATGCTTTAGTTGAAGTGGGTTTCAGTACAACCTTGGCAGGACATATGTGGTAAATCTTACATTTAAATCAATTAAAAATATTATAACACTTTTGTGAACCTAATCTCTTGAGCTTAATGTATGCAGATTTTCCCAAACTCATGTTAAAATTATAGAGCCACTACAAAGTTGCTTTTTAGTAATCTATTCTTTGCATTCATTGTGTTTCAGACAGCTTTGTACTTATAACTGCCAGACCTAATAAACTACATCATTCTACAAAACACTTTATTGTAGTAGCTTTTGTAAGTGTCATATATTCAGAATAATAACTGTTTTCAGAAAAGTATATGGTAAGCTCATCACAGGACTATTAATGCTAATATTTATTTGAAGGAGTAAATGAATATGCACATATTATTTTCTTGATTTGACACCCTCAGAGTTTCTAGTAGTTCTCACTCAAAGGTTCCTTTAACATTTGTGTCATTACACTACACTGCTCTGAATATAAAGTGATAAAAAAAAGAACATTTTACAGAATCACTGTTTCTAAGCCATCTCCAGAATAATCCTCAGAGACTTTGACAATAATTCCCAAACTAGTGCCATAAGTCTCAAGAATGCACCTCACATGTGCTCCAAAATCTCATTAAGGTCTCTACATAGTATTTCCACAATCATCCTCTGCAACACTCTGGGTTATATTGCTCTTCATTAAACAAATCATAAAAAGTGTCAGTTGTGCTCTTAATAAGTAATAAAAGTTCCAGAACTGCTGATTGTGCTTTTCTGATATCTTAGAGTTGTACTGATTGTCTAGGTTGTGTGCTGTGGTGTTTATACCATTTCTTATTATTGCTACAATTTGTGTTGAGCTTATACTGTCCAATATGGTAGCCACTAGCCAGCCACAGTTGGATATCGAGCACTTGAAGTGAGGCTATTAAATTGAAGTGCTGAGTTTTAATTATTTTTTCTTAATCTGTTAATTTGCAAAAATAGAAATATTTTTCTGATATTTATGCATATTCTCAAAATAAATAACAAGTAAGGTTTTTAGTTATCTTTTGCATTATTGTCACCAAATAGCCCTTAAGAACAACTTCGAGGAGAACATTTTTATTTCAAACTCACAGTTCCATAAGTTTTAGTTCATAGATAAACAACTCCTTTGCTCTGAGCTGAAGATAAGGTAGCACATCATGGGGAAAGGGTCCTGTGGAGGAAAGCTGCTTAGCTCAGGATGGGGTCAGGAAGCAAAGAGAGACAAACAGAGAAGGAGGGAGGAAGGAAGAGGTCACAGGGAAGAAGCACCTCTGAAGGAATTTTCCCAGTGACCCACCTCCTCCACCCATGCCTCACCTGCCTACATTTACCACTCAAGCAGTCCATCCAAATTAATATGGGATGAGGTCACAGCTCTCATAATTTAATCAAGCCTGTTCTGCCAGGACTACATGTCTCTGCAACATACTAGGGAGATCTAGAGTTCCATCTTTGGCCTGAGGAGAATGGCTTCTGTGATCAGAATGCTTTTGGATTTCACTGGCCTAGTACCCAGTTCTAAGGTAAATTCCTGTGCTTGCTTCCGGGTCCCACTTGTGAGCAGAAAAGCTATCTCTCCATGATTTGTTTCTCTGTATTTTGGGAGGGGTGATGGAGGTAGCCCCTCAACTGCCAAACTAAGGTAAGTTCAGAGGCTCTATCTGAGGGTAGTGGCTGGGAACAGGGACAATGGTATTCTTCCTGGTACAAGATTCCACTATTGTAAGCCTGATACTGTGTTCCAAGTCTAAGTCCTAGACTTAATTCCCTCTCCTACCTGCAAGATAAGGTGTCTCTTGCTAAGCTATACTGCTTGGAATTAGAGGGATGAATCGGGCATTTCCTTTGTGCCTTCTTCAAGGTGCTGTTCTTTTTGTAATGCTAAAATCAGAAACTGTGACCTCTTCTGACTTCCTTAGCTCTTGTGAAGATAGGTCCAGTGTGAATAGCTGTTCAAACTGGTTTCTGGTAAGGAGATGGTGGATATCTGGGGGCATCCTACTCTGAAACCATCTTGTTCTGTCTCCTCTGGAGGTACATTCCTAAGAATGAATGGAATAAATTACACAAAATGAATGAACATTTTAAAGTGCTCCTTTATAATGAACACTTTGAAGTGTTCATTTCTCTCTATTTTACAACAAATGTCATCCAAACTAAAAACTTCTACATTTTCCTTTTCACCATTTCAATATTTTACATGAATGTTAGATTCTTTCATGTGAATTTTACCTTTTATGTTTGTACAAGATTGATGGGTGGCAAACCTTTCTGTTTAAGCAAATCTAAAAGAGTTCTTTCAATAAGTAGAAAATAAAAATTCTAAGTGCTCTCTTTCCCGTTTCTTCCTTCTTGATAAAGACATCAGCAAATAACTAAATAGATAATCAAATAATCTCCCCCTCTTTTTTCCAAATATTGTTAAAATCTTATTTTATAGTACTCTGAAATTAAATAAGGATATGTTCAATTATGTCATTTTTTTTGCAGGCTGACTAGATGTTCCTTCCTAGATAGTAAAACAAATTTGAATTCTAAAATTTAACTGTTGAAGAATCTGCATGACTGTTTATGAGTATATTGGAATGATTTCTAAACACAAAGAAATTGAATTGCTTGTCTCGTTAGCTTTTTCTGCTATAGCAGGTGATCAAAGTTGGAGTAGCTTAAAATAAAACATGTATTTCTAAGATAATTATGTTTTCTAAAACTCATTTTTTTAAAAAATGTCTCTTTTATTATTCCTAGCTAAAAAATTGTATTTTCCATAAACTTAAATATAAGATGGCAGATCATAACTGTTAATTATCATGCATGAGAAAAATGTATATAATGTTTTAAAGGTTTAGAATTTACAAGAATGGGATAAAGAAGGACAGAAGAAAGATGTTCTTAATTCATAAGTAAATTACAATGAAAACAGCGTGGTAGCAGATAACATTGAATTTGATGATGGTTTTGAAATGGAAATGAAAAGTATATGTAGTCAC